>CAJHUC010000127.1:0-22849 GCA_905146915.1 Ostreobium quekettii
GTGGCTGGTGGGGCGGCAAGGGTTGGAGACTGCGGCAGCACCAGGAGAGCGACCAAATAAGGTCCGCGGTATGTGGACGCTGGCTGAGCCACGCTGGCAATCAACCCGATCCGCAGATTCGGAAATCAGTATTTACTGCCTGTCATCCGCTGATTCGGCACACACGTCCGCTGCCATCCGCTAAATTAGCGGATGGGGTGCGCGGTTTCCGGTCCGTTGGAAAATATCCGTTAACGCCCAAGCGGAATCCGCAGAGTCCGCTGACTGGCACCAGCCGTCCGCTGCCATCCGTGCCACGTCAGCAAGAGAGAGAGCGGGGTCCGCTAAATTAACGGATATTTAACGGACGGCACCCTCGTCCGTTATTAACGGATCCGGGTGGCCACCTCTAATTAAAACCCATTAAGGCATTATAGATTATATTGAGTTCCATTATTGGAATTCTAGTTAACAGGTAACCGTCCCTTGTTACTGGTCTAGGGTGACTGGCTTCCCTAGACTATGTATGTAGTCTCAAGCCATACAAAGTACTAGAATATATAAATAGTATACCGTCTTGTAACGGGTGGTCCGGCGTGAGTCATGGTGACTCACGTGTCATGGCGAGGTGGGTCCATGACCTTAGCGGGAAGGCGCCCACCATAGCATGAGTCGTGTATCAGGCGCCTGGTGTTGTGGTGGCTCAGTGCGCATAGAGCGCCAGCGCCAGACTGGCGTTGCGTAGTAGAATAAATTTGATGCAAATGAAATGTACATTTGCAACAAATTTGACGGGAGATGCCAGCGCGTTCGCGTGGACGGCAGGCCTGCCATGGGGTTTGGTTTGCGCGCCTCCAGTCAACCTGAAGGAAAGCTTGGGCAAGCTTAACAGTGAGTGTGTGGAGACCGGTTGTGAGAAGCACCAGGGCTGGCAGCTTGGCGTGTGGCATGCAGCGTGTCACCAGCCACACCTTGGGGCTGCCAACAACAACTATCGATTACCCCCAACGGACAAAAAAAGCCAAAGGAGATCCCATAGCGTAGGGTAAGCACATGTGTATGCGGCTGATAAGCCACGGTGCGCATAGTCAAAGTGGTCGTATGCACTTTTCAATCGCTATTGTGTGGCCGAGTGCCGCGGGACCCAGCGTGATGGCTGTGGAGGTGAGCACGATTGCAAGAATTGCAATAGGAATGAGCCCTACTGGCAAGTTTGCAGTTGACTCCAGGTCCATAACTGTGCAATGGACGCTTGGACTATAGTCGCTCAACAAGCAAACAACTTCTTTTGCCATCAGATCAACTGCTTAAGCTATGAAGCTTGCAGCCATTAAGTGCATCGCACTATAGGATGAGCTGTTTGCTATAGCTGCTACATGTCGAAGGCATACAACATGAGTGCTGCACAAGCAAAGATATGCAAAATAGCTTCCTCTCTCCAAGGCGAGTCCAATAAGCCCTCTTGAGCTCGTTTCTGTTGAAGTTTGGGGGTGGATACTTACACCGGGTCATGGATACTAACGTGGTTTTGACCCCCAAAGATGGGGGTGGATACTAAAAGGGGTGCCTAATAATAACGGGTAAATGTGGTAGCAATAGCTTGATGCCATCATTCCCAATATTAAAACTAAGTTACTCCACTTCGGTTGTGAAAAAATCAAAATTTGGGTATCACCCGAAATTTTCTCTAACGGAAGTCTATCCAGCGGTGCCTTTATATACTACAAGTGTTCTTCCTTTGTGCGACTATATATCAAAATATTGCCCAGGAGTATAATAACAAAATTGTCAAGGCCATCTTTAAGCAGATGGTCTTTAATCTTTTAAAATATGGCCAGTGCATTGCAAAATCCAAAGGGCATTACCATATATTCAAATGATCCATATCCTAACACAAAGATAGTCTTATAGATATTGACCTTCTTTACCCTTATCTAGTGGTATCCTGAGGCCAAATTAATTTCGGTGAAGTATTGCACTCCGTGGAGATGATCCATGAGTTTATCCACCTTCGGGAGAGGATATTAGTTTTTGGTAGTGATTTTTTGATAGTCAATGCAGAGCTGCCATTTACTATCCATCTTTGAAATGAATAGCACTAGCACTCCATACAGACTTGCGTTGGGCCAAATCCACCCTTGGTCAAGGAGATTGTTGGTCGGGCATTTGAGCACATCCAACTTAGCCGCACTCACTTTATATGGGTTTTTGTGAGGTGTTGGTCCTTCTGTTGTTGTCTCAATCTCATTATTCGCTATTCTCTTTAGATATGGGCCATGGGGAAGCTTGTCTAAGAATGCATATCTATATCTATATTTTTAAAAAAATCCTTTAGGTTCATCCCGGATAGCTCGTTGGCTTCTTGCATTTTTTTATGAATAACTTCTGCGATCATTACATTAGTTTGATAGGCCCAATCTCTTTCATAACCGGGTACCTCTCTCCCTCAGTTTGGCCCTTTGCTACAATGAGCTTGGCCTTGCTCTTTCTCGTTTTCCCTTTTAGAAAAATTTCAGGCCACAAAAAACATATGAATATTGGAAGGTTGCTTTTGCTTACCTATTTAGCTGCCTGATACATTGATATAAAAACAGTTTCTAGGCAAACAAGTTGGCTATCTACTTATCTAGCCAACTTAACCTTCTTGTTGTAAATGCCTTTGGATTTACCAGGAGTGTTTGAGGTATTGTTTAATAAAATTTTGGGTACCCCTCTCCTGTGGAGACTCAGCGGTCTTCGGTGAGTCATGACCGGTCGATGGACAATGATCTGGCAATCACATGACTATTCACATACCAAAGAAGATGTTTCCCAAAATAATGAAAATACAACCAAGCGTATGAATCACCCCTTATGCTATTGGGGTCGGAGGTATCCTTTCCAAGAGAGTGGAAAGTGTGTTGCAGAATAGATAAACCATGGTCAGTGATACTATATAATGCAATGTTCGGTGCCTTAATTCCTTGTACAACCTCTTGTCCATCACTATATCTGAGTAACAAGGAATTTGTTCACCGGGTAATCAAAGGGGTGATTGTGTCTAACCAATCTTAACCAAGAATGATCTGTATACCTTCTATCATAAACATAGTAGTGAAAGACAACTTGCTAGCCAGGCATGCAATATATACCAACACATTAAGTGCAATGTTCATCAACACTATGGTATTGCCACTGGTTAGCTTCAAAGAGGAGTATGCACTTATAAAGTCTTGTGGTAGGCAAGTTTTTAATTGCTCACTTACAAACAAGGGAGTGGCACCCAAATCCACTAGTGTGGACGTATATATATATATATATATATATATATATATGTATAATATATATAGCAACAACCTTAACCTTATATATATATATATATATATATATGCTATATATATATATATAATCACTACTTTCATGATCAAGAGCAAGTGATCTTGAACCATAGACCTTAAGCTTGATCCGCATTGGGTATAGCATTGGGTGTTATAGAAACTTCATGCCTCTGAATCCTGTGCTTAGGGGCCTGCACCAAATCTGACAAAAATTTGTATGCCTTTTCAAACACCCCAATAATTTGTGCTTTCCCTGAAGTTGGTTTCCCCTTAGCATGGCGTTTGTGGCGTTAATGCTATCGCTCCACCCTATGCATCCACATCCTCAACTATTGTTGGTGTTTTTCTTGCTAGTTACTGCTAGCAAGTTGTTGGGGTACACAACACGAATAGTCCAGCCCCTCTAGCTAGACTAGATCCAATACCCTAGATGCTCTCCCAATTGGCCAAAGATAAGCCAATCAGTTTCCCTACATCTGCTACTAGGAAGTATCCTCACTCCTGGCGGAATGTTGTTCTACTTCCCAGTCTATCTAATTGGTTATTCTCCTCAACTACTCACTACTGACCAAGATAGCCACCTTAGGCTTACCGCGGCCCCATCCTCATCTTCTCTATCCAGACCCACTAGATTGGTATCCCGAATGGTGAGTAGACCTAGTTGGTTATGGGGGACGAGACGGACCGTCCAGCCCTTGTCCGCCATGAGATCCCTGTAATGTCCCTAGGGATCTTGTTAACACTACAAGTAATTAATCCCAAATAAAGTTCCAACGTTTTGTGATGAATTTGGCTGATTTGCATTCTTTGTGTTGGAGTGTCCTCCATTACTCCTACTTCTCTTTGGCTTCCTTAACTGATCGCGTCTATTTCCCTTTTTGGTTGATGGGCTCTCGTCCTTACTAGCTTTTGAGAATCCAATTACCTCTTCCCGGTATGCGACCAGGTGTTTTGCTTTAGCCAAAGTCTTGGGGGTGGTTTTGGCAACTTCCACTTTGCACAGCTGCCACAATCTAAGAATCCAATATCAAAATGCTATTTTCATATTATATACTAGCATTTTATGCAACAATGTTTTGATGCGAGGCACGTAGGCCACCGCATTTCCCCCCTTGCATTGGGGCAAATTGAGAACTTCAATTTGGGCACCAATGCAAGAAGCTTTGTTGCTCCCGCGGGTGCATAGGTTGGATGAAACAGGGAGTCGAAATCCCGAGGCAGTTACTACATTTGTGCATTATACAAGATTATTTTTAATTATCAAGTTAACTATCCCATATCCTTTGTAACTACCACAGGCCCAGTTTGCCCAACTCAGACCCACTTAAAATAATCAAACTCATTTAATTAATCTATGAAAGCAACTATATCAATTCTCCCCCAAACAAGTATGGTCGTCCTTGGCCAATAGACAAGTGACTTAAAAAACTATCAAGAAAGAAGATATGGCGAGCCAACAGAAAGCCCACGATAAGTCAGACTAATTGTGTTCTATACCGCAATCTAACCCATAGTAAACCCTTGCCGTCCATGTGTCCATGCAGTCCATCACTTGTTTTGGTGATTCTGTCTAGTCTTTTTGTTTATCTCTTGCCACTATAGCTTAAGGAGGCATTCTATAATGAGGTCTGAGCAATGGCTGAGGTTAACCTTGGCTTCTAGGTTGCTTCATGAGACTCATAGCCTTTCTAGGTTGCCAAGTACTATCTTTTAGAAGTATTGCTTTTATGTCTAATGATTGCTTTGACCTCAAATTCTTGCTCGCCCTTTACTTCTAGTGACTCTGGAGGCAAACTGACGGTATGCTGAAACCCCTCATTGCGCGCAAACTTCTTCAATTTCTCAATGTGGAAGGTTGGATGAATGTGCCAGATGGATGGTAACTGGAGGGTGTATGCAACTAGGGAAACTATCTTCACCAAAAATCCAATGTAATGACATCTAATCTGTACTAGAATATGCTTGAAAGTTATGGAGGGCAGAAATGTTGTTCTCACCACAACTTTATTTCCAGGCTGAAATTGTACATCATGATGATGCTTGTTGGCAATTTTAACTATCCTCTCTTATGCCTTCTCATAATGCTTCACAGCACTAGACACCACCTTCTGCATCCTGCTGAATATAACATCCATTGACTCTACCCTTGCATCAACTATCTTCTTGGCTATGAGTCCCATTGGAGCCTGTACATGCTGCTCATACATCAAATAAAACGGGTTGTATCCGGTCGCTACATTGATGGCATTCCTCACTATAAACTCTGCCAGAGGAAAGTATGTGCTTTATTCCTATGGATGTTCTTCAATGTGCGGCCTCAAGAAATCCTCTAGCATGTATATGGAGGCCTTGGACTCACCATTTTTCTTTAGATGGTATGTAGTGGATATGCACAAGTTGGTGCTAAGAAATCTGAATAGCTTCTGCCAGAACTTGCTCAAAAGTCTGAGGTCCCTATTAGAGGTGGCCACACTCGGGTGCCGTCCGGTCCGTTAAGTCCGGTCCATAAAACTGAGTGCGATATTCATCCGGTAATATCTGGTTTGCTATTTGCCATACTGTCATCCGCAGAATCCGGCTCTCACTTTTTCACCACCGTTATTTGCCGTTAAATTAACGGATGACGTGTGCGGCGTCCGGTCCGCAACAAAATATCCATTGATTAATAATTTTGGTTTGTTATTACCCATAGGTACTTGCTTTCCAGCCACGGCAAGGTCGAGGCGAAGTTGCCAAGGGGTTTCCATTTTGCAGCAACTCGAATTACGATGGGTTGCTGCGGCGGTACTCCACAATTTCCACGCCAGGGCAGCGAGTGTAAAGCCCATCCACCAATTGCAGTTAGCGATTGGACACATTTCTCACAGAAAATCTCTTCTATCTATATGATACCCCAGGTTCATCCACCATTCCAACATAGTATGTCGAAGTTCAACAGTTCAACATACATGAAAACGGGCAACGAATAGTACGAGTTGTGATTTGTTATCTTCCATCTCTGCCTATCGCACCCTCGCTGCGGCGGTACTCCAAAAGTTTCCATGCCAGGGCAGCGACTGTAAAGTCTATCCACCAATCCGCAGTAGTTGTTGGGACGCATTTCTTGAATAAAATTTTCTTCTATCTATATGATACCCAAAGTTCATCCACCACTCCAACATAGTGTGTTCAAGGTGTGCACTTCAACACAGGATAACGGAATATTACAAGTCATGATATCTTGTCTTCTATCTCTATGGTACCGTACCCTCGCTGCGGCAGTACTCCA
The DNA here is from genome assembly GCA_905146915.1 of Ostreobium quekettii. Classification (NCBI taxonomy): domain Eukaryota; kingdom Viridiplantae; phylum Chlorophyta; class Ulvophyceae; order Bryopsidales; family Ostreobiaceae; genus Ostreobium; species Ostreobium quekettii. The sequence continues at coordinate 6,565 of CAJHUC010000127.1, forward strand.
CAGTTTCCACGCCGGGGCAACGAGGGTGGTCACCGGTGGTGATCCAAACTTTGGAATCCATAGTCACTACTTCCCCCCCTTCCCTCCCTTCCCTCCCTTCTTGTGTCGATGCGCTAGCTTCTGCTGTGACCATCCACTCTCTGCCATCTACTACCCTAGCAAGCTCAAATGATCCACGTTCCCGGGCCTGAGCACCATGCGCTTGGCCGTCACAATTAGACCAGCCTTCGAAAATGAGCGTTCACTACTGGCGCTAGAGGCCTGCAACACAACCAAAAATACTCAGTACTTCTCAGCCTGTGAACTTCATAAGGGCTCTGTGGCATATATGCACAGCTAGTTGGCATCACAATAAAACCGAACTTGGAAAATGAGTATTCACTGCTGGCGTTGGAAACCTGCAACACAACCAAAGGTATTCAGTTCTTTCCTTCCTTTCAACTCCATATTTCACATAAGGGCACTTTGGTATATATGCACAGCCAGTTGTACTCACCCACTCACCTGTGTTGCTAATATTCGACATGCAAGCCTGGCCACCAAGGGGAAGCTGGTGTGATTCTCGCCCCACCAATCCCCAGCACTCCATTTTTTTGATATTCACATGCTGGTGTCCATTTCAAATCAAACCACCTTTCGACTTCGGCCTCCACTGGGTCCATGTGCAGTGGGGAGCATGGGGCCCGTCTTCTCCGTCTTGATGATCGGAAACGTAGTGGTCCCTTAGGTGGGGGTGATGCCGTGTCTAGCCAACTCTGCTGCACAACCTGTGCTGCATCCTCTTCGGATGATGAGCCCGAGGAATGTACTTCGGGCGCCTTCACCATGTGCCTCAATTGCAGAAGTCATATGCACACTGTTAGTCACACAAGCAAGATATAAAAGTAGGCACCCCATGCAGCCAAGTGATCCCAGGAGACGGCCGTTTAAGGCGAAATACACAACAGGCATAGTCGTGCATGCAAAGGCACAAAGGACACTTGGTACCGGCCAAAACTATCCATAGTTGGGTGCACACATTTACAAAGGCAAAGGCCACAAATCAGAACTGAACTCACCAATGCCGTCATCTCTTTCTTCAACATCGCTTGGAACTTTGCCAGGGTGTCATATTCTTCCACCCAATTTGGCCAATCGTCAGCGTTGTTCCAGATCCTCCTCATCCAGTGCAATGTATTCCTCCTTCCGTCCACAGCCGCCGCTAGTGCCCAATTGTATATTAGGTTGACATTATCACAATCCGCACACAGTTTTCTTGTGAACTCAGAGGTGAATTCAAGCAACACAGGTTTTGCATGTGCATCGGTGTCACTGACATACAGCCGGTCGTACAGCAACTTCAAAACATTATAGAGGACATCCGATATGGTAATATACTCGTCCCCCTCACATCGCTCAGACAACTCCCTTATGGACTCCAAGACTGGTAGCACTTGTTTGAAAATGCACTACCCAGCTGCTGGTATAATGATCCTAGAAATTCTCGCGTTTGCTGTATACTCGCGGATGCTTCTCTCCAACAAAACCGCCCTCTTAATAAAAAAATACATGCTGTTCCACCTCGTCGGGCACCAAGTCCCCAGACGCAATATTCGCTTTGGACAAGCCTGCTCCATTTCATTGTCAGGAACCGTCATATCTGCATCAGGATCATCGGCCAACTCAGCAACATCATCCTTTTCCCTTACACCTGAGTAATCCTCCTCCTCATCATCTGATGATACATCGCCGGCCACTTCCTCCTTTAGCATCTTCTTTTGCACGCGGCGGAAAACCTTCCAAGCAAGGGGCGATTTGTGAAAATGACTTGCCAATTCGCGAAGCGGTTCGACGAGCTGCTGAAACTCTTTCACATTTTGGAAAGCGGCCTTGACTGCGGTATTTAACAGATGGCAAATGCACGGGTTCCAATCAAAAATCTCCTTTTTCTCGGCTGCTAAAATCATATTGGAGGCGCAGTCCATGGTGAGAGCCACACGATCGCACGGCGACTCGTCCTGAAATGCACGCACAGGGTCCGCTTCCATCTCCGACTCCGTCATGACTTGGTCACGCGGAACTACAGGGTGCAGGCCAAACTTCAATCGGATCTTGAGCAAGGCATGGCTTATCGTGTCTGCAGTGTGGCTCCCAGGGAAGCTGGTAGTCCCTGTCACCACCAACGTACTGTGCTTTAAAAGACGGGGGTTACCTTTTGCACGTGATATATGTCATACTATACTGGCCGATACAGGCTAGTACTGATGGCTATCATGCCATGGCAACACAGCATCCACGATTCATGTTCAATAAGGCGTGATTCCCAGCCAGTGAAGGCCGGTACTAGTGCAGCGAGTGCACATGACATGGTTGGCAAAGCACACAAGAGTGGTAATTAATCACGGCATGCATGCAAACAGTAAAGAATTGATATCCATGACATGTCAGACAGTATTGGCCGATGGCAGGCCAGTACTGATGGCTATCGTGCCATGGCAACACAGCACCCATGATTCATGTCTAGTGAGACGCGATTCCCGGCCGGTGAAGGCCGGTACTAGTGCAGCGAGTGCACATGACACGGTTGGCAAAGCACACACGAGTGGCCATTAATCATGGCACGGATGCAAACAGTAAACAATTGACAACCACAAATATTGAAAATATCATAGGACACAGAATATGCCATCCAAACTCACCCAATATGCGTTTCTTTAGGCTCCAATCGGCGTCCACCCAATGCAATGTCACTGTTATATATGGGTCCGTGCACCTGCTTGTCCAAATGTCCGCTGTCATGGCAACTCTGGACTCATCTCGGATTTGGGACACCTCTTCCCTTATTTCTTGCTTGATCTCATTGGCCTGTCTCGCCACCGACCTCACAATTGTTTGCTTACTAATAGATGGCCAACGGGGAATAAAGGCTTGCATTAAACGAACGAAGGGCGCCGTCTCAGCTAGGTGGTATGGTGCATTAGCGAAACTGACGTACCTGGCAATATGGGTCACTGCCCTGTTCCATTCTGAGGTCCTAGGGTGCCATGTCTCCAGGTAGGTTTCCAATGATGTACCCAATTTCATCTGCTGGTTGCCCATAGGATTACTAAGTTTGTCGGTGTGTTCTTTAAATCTCCTCCATTCAATGTCCTCGGCGACCCTTCCTCCAAGGTCGCCACCATGCGCGTGGACTGCTTTGCTTCAGTTAGTGTTTGCTGTTGCTTGTGTGGAGTCCGCACATCAGCGGCCATGGCAAGCGGTTGGGGGGTGGTCAGACGCCTTCTCTTGGCCCTGCGCTGTGGCTTATCATCCACCACAATGACACTCGAACTTGGCGATGCACCTTTAAGCGAATCAGTGTCCGCGGAGCTGAACGCACCCCTCCCAACAGGAACATCATCTGCGTCTGGGACTCCTCGCTCAACAACAAATGCTGCGAGGTCAACACCACCGTCGCCGCCAACAGAGCCTGGCATAGACGTCTATTGTGTAAATAACCGAGGCAACATATATTCGACAATGGTTTTCAGATGTTACAAGGAGATGTTACATGCACACTTCCTTCTGTGAAATAAAGGCAGAAAAGCGTCTCACAACCATGGATTGTTCAGCAAATGTCACCTTCCTCGCCAGTGGCAGGTGGTACTTGGACTTCACCTCACAATTAGATTGTTTTGTTAAAAAAAACTAATCGGAGGAAGTCTCCGTGTCACTCCTTGTTAGGAGGCCGGAGTCCATGACATTGAACTCCCACCCAACCTGTGAAAAAAATCGTTTTCAAGGAGTCTTTCTTCCAGGCGTCTTAGCGACGGTTCAGTTATTCTATATTTTCTGCTAATAGACTTGTACCCCACCATATGTTCCCCCCGGTGCAGCACCAAATCTATGATAGCCGTGCACTGATGTGTTTTATAAGCAGCCCGGCGATTCATATCCACTTGTTTGCGTTCCTGCCTGCGACGCTTGTGCCATTCTCCCCAAGACTGGGGGGGTTCTGTCTCTCGTGTCCTTCCTTTCGCAACCGTGCCCCTTCTGCCCCCCCCCAATGCGTTATTAATGTATCCGCTTATGGCGGCTAATCGAGCCTGGTCCTTGGGGGCGAGGTGGTCTTGTATGGGCCGCCACACCCCCGAGGGCAGGCCACCCAACCCCGCTTCTTGTATTTCCTCTAATCTATCTATTAGAGCTTCCCTATCGCGCTCAGCTTCCCGATCGCGCGCAGCTTCTATCCGCCGCCTGACTTTCACCCCTGCACGTCTCCTTCCCCCCTTCCTGTTGTGTCTATGCCGGCGCTTTCGACCATCCTTGTAACGTTGGCCCCTGTTCAGGGGCCGCTTCCGACCTAACACAAGAATGGAATACGGTGTTTCCCCAGCCAGATGACGGCAGGTACTGCCACATACTGGTGGTGGCACCGAAGCAAAGACAATAGGTATTGTAGAGAAATGCAGCACGCCTTGTACAATGCACGGCCCCTTAAAGGGACGAAGTGTTGAGGTTTCCCCAGCCAGGTGACGGCGGGTACTGCCACAAAGTGGTCATGCCACATAAGGAAAAACAGGCGATGGGTATTGCAGGGACATACAACACACCCTGTACAGTGTGCAACCAAATAAAAGTAACAAAGTGGTAAGACTTCCTCAGCCAGGTGGCGGCGGGTACTGCCACATAATGTTGGCGGCATGTAAGCAAAGACGATGGGTATTGCAGCGACAAGTGGTGCACCCTGTGCAATGCATGGCCACATGCAAGGAACGAACTGCCAAGGTTTCCCCAGCCAGGTGACAGCGGGTACTACCACCAACGAGGTGGCCATGCCAGAATGGTGCAGTGCCCTACACACCGACAAACACACACAGCCACAGCCGCCAAAGTCGACAACAAAATACGGTTCTGCAAGTGTAAACGGTAATCCACTCACCAAGTGAGGGTTCGTGTTGCTGCTCCTCTGCACTCGCCATCCCCCTCCCAATGGTTTCTGGATCTGCACTGACGCAGCTTGGTGAGGCTGCAGCACCACACACAACGTTAAGTACATTTCCAACTTATACGCAGGACAGTAGGTGCCCCAATAGATGCATGGTTTCCAGCCAGAGGCATTCAAGCCTTGGATTACCAGCCTTAGAATCAAGATTGTGATTGTACCCGACTTCCCGCGATGTTCCCTACAGCACCCAGCCACAATAGGCGGCACTCAGGCTTGCTGCACAGAGGTACACGTCCACCGCACCTACACGTCCTGCTTGTCAAAGGCGCCCCTGCCTGCTTTCCGTTTCAGCGTTGGTACCACCTGCAACACAGTTGGTGAGGGTCGCAGGCAAAATCCCGGAATGAAGTCAAACCCCCGCCATGATCTTCCCACCCGGCCATGTGCCACCAGGTTTCCAAAGTCCACACATAATCCGCCCCCCCCGGGGGAAGAATTTCCCAGTAAAGCAGGCGGCCAGAAGCAGAAGCCCACACTATGCCCATGTATCACTCGCCGGAATGCATCCGCCAACATCCAGGTTTTCAAAGTCCACAGATAATACGAGAACCCCCCCCTTTTAACACCCCCCACGGCCCGGAATTTCCCGCCAAAGCAGGCGGTACTGAGGGCGTTGCCCTGGCCAGAAAGCAGGATAGCGCGCTATGCCTGTGCATCACCGGCGGATTGCATCCGGCCACGCACAGGTTTTCGGCCAACAGATCATCCGAGGCCCCCCAAACACCCCCCAACACCCCCCACGGCCCGGAATTTCCCGCCGAAGCAGGCGGTACTGAGGGCGTTGCCCTGGCTAGAAAGCAGGATAGCGCGCTATGCCTGTGCATCACCGGCGGATTGCATCCGGCCACGCACAGGTTTTCGGCCAACAGATCATCAGGCCCCCAACACCCCAACACCCATGGCGGAATTCCCGCCAAAGCGAGGAGGCAGTCTTGAGAACGTTGCCTGGCTCCAGCGGGATGGCGGCAGCTGTGCTGTGCATCACCGGCGGATTGCATCCGGCCACGCACAGGTTTTCGGCCAACAGATCATCCGAGACCCCCCTTCCCCCGCGCGGCCCGGCATTTCCCGCCAGGTCGGCGGTACTTAGGGCATTCCTCAGGCTTCTAGCTATGCTGCCCATGGGCGCGGTATGCCTCACCTGCTGGCCGAGCAGGTGCTGGGTCCATGGTGGCTCGTGGGGCGGCAGGGGCAGGAGACGGCGGAGGGCAACCAATTATGTGCGCAGTCACCGCCAAAGTCCACTGTATGTGGACCCTGGCTGAGCCACGCTGGCAATCAACCCGATCCCCAGATTCGGAAATCAGTACTTGCTGCCTGGGCTCTGCTGTCATCTGCTGATTCGGTACACACGTCCGCTGTCATCCGCTAGATTAGCGGATGGGGTACGCGGCCTCCGGTCCGTTGGAGAATATCCGTTAACGCCCAGGCAGAATCCGCAGAGTCCGCTGATTGGCGCCTACCATCCGCTGCCATCCGTGCCACGTTAGCAACAGAGAGAGCGGGGTCCGCTAAATTAACGGATATTTAACGGAGGGCGCCCTCGTCCGCTATTAACGGATCCGGGTGGCCACCTCTAGCGCATTCCCGCTAAACTACACGGGTTATTCGATGCGCAACAGATTGCACTGGGAATCTACGTGCCTGGAAGCTAGGAAGCGGCCATAGAATGGCGAGCTGTGCATAGCACTGGCCGCAGGATGCAGGAGGAGGAGCCCGTAAGGGTACAGATGGGGCCTAGAGTGCAGGCTGGCCCCTCAGCGCCGGTTCGTCCAGTGGCTCAGCCAGGAATGGCGCCAAGACAACCGGCAATGCCCTTTACGATGGGCCAGACTGGGCCAAGGGGAGCGCAGCCTCCGCTGCCATCTACGCAGCAGAAAATACAAAGGCTGCAGGAGATGTCTCCCTTTGTTCAAGATCCGGCGGCCTATCGTGCTCCTCAGTATTATCAGCCCGGAAGGGTACAGCTAGTGGTGGCCACTCAAAGGTGCCATCCAGTCCGTTAAATCCGGTCCGTTAATTTTTATCAGCTGTCCGTTAAATTTTGTTAAAGAAAAAGGGAGAAAAATTCAGAAAAAAATTAAAAAAATCCCAAAAAAATCGAAGAAAAACCCAAAAAATCACAACAACTGCGGCTAGTTGAAAATCTAGTATGCATAGGTTGAAATAAAATACAAACGTACTCTCTAAGAGCGAATTCCATAAACTATAAATATGACTAAAACCCAAAAATCCTCAAAAAATCCAAAAATCCGTTAATTTTTGGTTAATTTTTGTCTTTTTTTGTTATTTTCCGTTAATTAACGGAAAATTAACGGAAATTAACCTCTGTCCACTATTAACGGATCCGGGTGGCCACCTCTAGGTACAGCAGCCCGAAAGAGTACATCAGCCCGGAAGGGAGCAGTAGGCGGTCATCGCCCCAAGGCAGCAGGTGGTCCCAACACAATCCTATGAAGAGCCCTCCTATCTGGTGGAGTCGGAGGAGTTCGAGGAAATGTATGGGCACCCGCCAAGCTATATGCAGGCGCCTGAGCCCCAGTATTAGAAGTAGCATGTTGCAGTAGCTGAGGAGCTGCCAAGGGCCATCGAAGGGCCACCCCCGCCGCTAGCCGATTATGATCCCATGGGCCCCGGATACATGGGCCAGGGATACTTAACGGCGGCGCAAGGCGTGCCCTTCGCCCCTGTGTACTTACAACCCGAAAGGGAAAGTCAGGTGAGCATGCCTAAAATGAATACCCAAGGCATGAAACCCCCAAAGTGGAATAAGGACAAGCAGGCCTTGACAAAGTGGTTGCAAGAAATCGTGATGTATTTCAAAACCACTGTTGCACCCCGATCTCAATGGGGATGGATAGCACTAAATACTCTAGAGGAGTCAGTGAAACACGGCCTACTTGCATAATTGGGGTACCTGTGGGGGGTTACAATTGATGCAGAAGTGCTCTCACAGCCAGAATTCCAACTGTCATGGGAACAGTTTAAATATGGCATGGAGACACTTTATGATCATAAATGTTTAGACTTTGATATAAGGTCTGAAATAACAGCCTTTACAAAGGCAGGGACCTCGGGTCCCGACACAATCAAATACATGCAGCTTTTGGAACAAATGTTTCTCAAGTGTGAAAATGAACTTGATGACTTTTCCAAACTGCATGCATTACACAACGGACTCTGTCCGGACATTAAACGAAAATGTTTGTTAAATAAAGATGATGAGCAATGGACCACTTATGCCAGCCTGCGGGCTCATTTGTATAAAGTTGGTCCCACATATGACCAAGAATACAAGGCATATAGTGCTCGTCGAAATGAAGGCCGGAATGGCAAACCAAGCACGGGTAATAGAATTCCCCCTAATCGGATTATTCAAAAACACCACGCATTGAAAGTGGACAATCGTGGAAAACCGGTTTTGAATAACAGGCCGAAAGGTCGTGGGGGAATGATTTACAAACATTCTCGTGCTAATGAATCGCAGGCCCCGGGGGAGCGTGTTTACGAGCCGCTGGCCGACATACGCAACCCCCTGGAAGGCAAGATGGTCACCGACAGGTCGTAGTTACGTGATACTACGGTGGAGGTCCTCAAAAGAGCCGGCCGGTGCTTTAGATGTTTCAAACCATACACCGCCGACCACCTCTCATCGGGTGACTGTCCAGGCCGAGGGAAGCTGCCCATGATGCCGGTATGCCCTGGCCGTTCTGCGAAATCTTTGCACACAGTTTCATGTGCACTTTGCTTGACCGCACGGAAACATAATGTCAACAGTACAAAACTGATGAGTGCACCATGGGATATGCGATATAATGTGGCACCAGTGGTTCCAGTTCCTAAAATGAGCACTTTGCAAACTACTGCCAATGATGTGGTGAAAATGTGTCACACACATGCTCAATCGAGAACAACCCGGAAGGGGCTGCACAGTGAAACTGATCACTCTGATCGCATGTTGAAACCTGTGCACTTTAACCACATTCAATCCTTGGTTGCCCATCAGTTTACATTAGACGCATGTGCTAACCCCAGAGGGGATAACGCACTTTGTGCGCAATATTGTTCGCGAGATACCAGTATCTTGAAGAAACCATTGTCTCACGAATTTGTGTGGATTAATCCACCTTTCAAGAATGCTGAGCCATTCTTAGCTCATTACTTTGCTGAACGAGCAAAGGCTCCTAAGCATGTAGGAGCATGCATTCTTCTCCCCACATGGCGGACTTTTATGGATGATCCTAGGTTGTGCCAGCTGCGCACCCTTGTCCATTACCCCAAGGGTACTCGGTTGTTCACACAACCAGCATTGGGTCAATCAGATCGCCAGGAGATGCCTAGCATCCCCTGGCCTGTGAATGTGTACTATCAACCCCCTGAGGGGGCAGCAGGGCATTGCATTCGAGGGGTCTCACAAGACCAACCTCGTCTGACCTTTACCGGTCAGGTTGGATATCAGCTAGCGTCCATCCTCTTTGATACGGGCACGACTAGCACTGCCTATATCAACCCGACCTGTTGCCATCGGTTAGGCTTAACGCCTAAACATCCGACATCCACATCTAATCGGCAGCTGCATCGCCTGAACCGCCTTCAGCGACTGGCACGCGCTACTCGTCGTATTGTGGATCCAACGGAGTTTTCCACACACCCTTATGTGGACACTTCTCCATCTGAGGCTGAAGTCCTTCTCGCGGACGGCTCATCCCTTCCTTCGTTGGGAGTCGTGGATGTTCCCTTAATCATTCAAGGTTATAAGGACACTGTCCGCTGTGTCATCATCGATCTCTCTGACAACTATGATATCATTCTCGGCAACAATTGGCTCTTTGAGCATGTCGGTGTCATTGATTATCGCCAGGGCCACATCCGTGTGGTTTCCCATGGCCGTGAAATCATTCTTCAGAGTTTTTCCCCCAACCCTCCAGCTCTCCCTTCTCCTGCTCGCCGGTTGGGTTGTTTGTGTTCATTGGGATATGCCCGCCATGCCTACCAGCAGGGTTCTCCTCTCCGTTTGGTTTTGGTTCGCCGGGTCGGCGATCTCCCTGAGGGGGACGCACCAGGCCCTTCGGCCACCACAGGTCGGAAGACCACATCCCATGCGGTGAACCCAGTGCATATTACATCTCTCTTAGCGGAGTACAAGGATCTTTTTCCTGACGAACTCCTTGAGGGCCTTCCCCCGGATCGGGGAGTGGCATTAACAATTCCCCTAGAGGAGGGAACAAAACCGGTAATGCGACCAGCTTTCCAATACAGCCCAAAGGAAATGGACGAGATCCGATCACAGGTCGATTACCTATTGAGAAAAGGTCTGATCACAGAGAGCAGTAGTCCATTTGGAATTCCCGTACTTTTTGTACCAAAGCTAGATAGCAGCCTCCGAATGTGCATCGACTATCGAGCACTAAATAAAGCCACGATTAAGAACAAGTGGCCCATTCCTCGCATAGATACCCTTTTGGATCAACTGCAAGGAGCTAAGATCTTTTCGGCGATAGACTTGCAGCAAGGGTATTATCAACTGAGGATTGATAAGGCCGATTGTGCCAAAACAGCATTTGTTATGCCGCTGGGCTTGTACGAGTTTAAGGTACTATATTTCGGACTCGCAAATGCCCCAGCCATATTCCAGCAGACGATGCATCATATATTTGGTGATCAAATTGGCAAACACGTCCTGGTATATTTGGACGATATTTTGGTGTTTAGCCAAACTGCTGAGGAGCGCATACAACACCTAAGAGTACTACGAGGATATTTAGGGATATTTTTGTTGATATTTTCAATGTAAGTAAGTGTAATGTTTTCAGCATGTCGTACTGTGTTGGTTGAACCACTGCGCTTGGGTTTCAGGTCGCGATCCTATGCTAAAACCTTCCGAGTCAACTCTTGAAAGTATCGACTTGTTCTACTACAAGGCAGTGGGGTGTTGTCTGACACAACGCTGGAGTTGACTGTGACAACCAGAGGCAAGCGATTGGAGGCCCATAAGAGACGAGCTGCCAAGCAGCAGACCATACACCGCGCTTTCAAGAAGAAGAGATGTAGTGCAGTAGGGCTGCGAATACTAGAAAAGGCGGGCGAGGATGACATTATCCTCGATGGCCCATCGACCCCCATCGATGATGGGGATGGCACCCACGGGAAGAAGAAGAAGAAGATAAAGAGGGTGAGAAAGGGGGATCCCGACCATTACAACTGAGCGCTCCCAGGTTTTGATGTAACACGCATGCGCGACGAGGAGGGAAACCTGACATCCATCTTTGTTAGGTGTATTTTATGCGTGCAACATGGAAAAAGGCTACCCAAGCCTATGTGTATGCTCAAGAAAGATTGGAGGAGTGCAACATGGAGTGGGCCCTTGGGCCACCTCAAGAACATGCACAAAGTGTTGAACGCACAGGACTTGGAGGATGAGTTGGCTAGATTGTGGTCTGGTAGCCAAATGATACTGGACGCACAGGCAAGACCGACGTTTGGAGCATGGAGTCCTAGGAGTAAGGAGTGGCAGGCGGCGTGCACCGCCTTGGCATAAGTGGGCCGTCCTGGAACGGGGACGGACTAGGAACAGGGACGGGGACGGGAACGGGGACGGACCGGAGTCCGTCCCTGTTCTTGGGCCGGCAGGCCTAGGAACGGCCAAGGACGGATCCGTCCTTGGGCTGGAGTGGGCTGGGACGGATCTGGAACGGTGTCCAGCCGTCCCAATTCCATTCCAGAGCAGTACGGCCCACCTAGGAGTCCATTCTTGTATTGCCCAAGACCTATCCAGAGTCCGTTCCGGGCCATTCCAAAGGCCGTCCCAGGCCATCCTAGAACCCATTCCAGAGGCCATTCCACAGTACATACCAACATCAAATTCATGCGTGGACCAATAAGAATGCAGCGATCAGATTTGACGCGTGGGCCGCGCGCCCCACGATTTACAAACGTGATGCCCCTACCCCCCATGCAGCACATTTTGCGCTTGTTGCAATGGGTGGCAAGACCAAGCAGACGCAGTGGCGGCAACTTCTGAAGGCCGGGGAGTCCCGGCCCCCAGCCCGACATCACCAAGGCGGCCCCCCACAACCTGCGGCAGGGGATGCCCGGGGCCAAATAGAGGGGCGCCGGGAAAGGCGGTCCCCCACCCCCCAAGGTGAGGGATCCGGGCATGCGGGGACAGCGGTGGTAGCGGCAGGGGGGAAAGGCCAGGGGGCGTCCGTTGGTGGCAGCGCCCCGCTACCGGACCTATTTGACTTTGCGCACTTGGCGACGGGGGACCTGGGGGACTCGGATCCGGAACCCAGAGCGGAGGGGGCTCTGGACCTATGACAGCCGCCAGCTGTTGGGGCATCTGAAGGGCTATTGCCAGCCGGAGATCCCGAGGGCGCGTCAGTGAGTGGCAGGGTGGGGGCTACATCTGTGCCCGTGGCGATACCTGGGGGCCTGTTGATGGCATCGGGGGCCGCCTCTGGAAGCGCACGGCTGACGGCGAGGGCGGGAATGCACCCTCAAGGGCAAAGCGGGCCCGAATGGAGGGAGGGGGTCGGAGTGGGGGTCACCTCTGGCAGCAATAGGTGTGTGGCCCCACCATTGGGGCCCGGGCAGAGCGGCAGCTGGTGGGTGAAGCGATTGTATATGGAAGAGGAGGGGCGGCCTGGCATCCTTGCGAGATACAACGGTGTTATGGGGAAGGAAGGCGACCATAGCAAGATCATTTGCCACATATGCGGCAAAGGAATTTCCTTCAAGTCGTCATCCTTCTCAACTGCGGAAAAGCATATGGGGCACCACAAGGTCATGCATCGGATGTTGTCCATTGCCGTGGAGTTGGCAGACAAAGCACGGGCGGATGGTGTTGCTTTTCCCATGGCTGAATTTCTTGTGCAGACGGCTGAGGAGGGCCGCGAGGTGGGAGTGGCACAGTACATGCAGCAGGAGGCCTTTGCCACAGGAACCGCCCCGTGGCAGCAAATACGGTCAGCAATCACCTGCTGGATCGCAACGAATAGCATTCAGCTATCCATTGTTGAGTCTCCAAACCTCTGCCACATGTGCAAGGCACTCAATGGTCGCTGCCCCTTCTTCAGCTGGAAGGCCGTCACCAATGAGGTTGGCTATTACCACGTCGTCGCATGCATTGTGTGCAATATGTTGTGTTGTCCCATGGTGTCCATGTGATACAGTATGCAACACACAATTGTGTTGGTTGTCAGCCTAAAAATAGTGTCTCTGTTGTTATTGCAGGTGGTATCCATACACCATCAGGTGGTGCAGAAGCTGCGGGGGATGGAGGAGTGGAATAAGGTGCGGCCGGCCTTCACCTGCGATCTTTGGTGCTCTCGCACGCGGCGAGAGTATTTTTTAATGACCACGCACTGGGTGGAGGAGATGCACCGACATGACGGCCATGCCAACCGCCAGTGGTGTCTGCGGAGCAGGTGCATGGGGTCGGTGCTTGTGGAGGCGGAGAGCATCACGGCTGAAGGTGAGAGATTGTGCAGCGAATGGGCAGCAATGACTACCCAATTGGCAGCTGATCGTGTTGTTTGTTTTTTGTGATATTCGCCTTTGTTGCTTGTCGCAAGCAATTTGTGTATGCAGTGGTGGTGGACCTGGCCCGCAAGCAGAGGTGGGCCCGGCCAAATGGCATAGGAACGGGAACGGGAACGGTGTCCGTCCCCGTCCCAGGAACGGACCCGTCCCCGTCCCCGTCCCCGTCCCAGTCCGTCCCAGTCCATTCCAGTCCGTTCCTGGGCCGTTCCTCAGGAACGGATTTGGGCCGGATCTGGGCCGGGCCAGAACGGAGTTGGAACGGGTCCGTTCTTGCCCAGGGACGGGTCCGCCCCGGCTCAGGAACGGGCCCATTCCTGACGTGGAACGGCCCCGTCCTTGTCCGTTCAGGTCCGTTCCTGTCCGTTCCCCAGGAACGGACCATGCGAATTGGAGGTTGGGGGGCACTGGCGGACCAGTGCAAGTTGCGGAGGCATTCATAGGGCCGGATTCAGGGCCAAGAGGCACATTTTCACAGGGACACCTAACTTGCAGCAAAGGCAACATGCACATTACCCAATGTACAAGCTGGACATATAGCCAAAATTAAAACATGTCACACACTGAGCCATGGGCCAATTCGAGACAAGCCAATAGAACACGGAAAATTACAACTTGCAATTTACAAGTCGGTGTTGCCGGACAAAAACGTCAGCTGCTCAATGCGTTCGTCCCCCAGAGATGCCCGCCGAGATCGCACAGTATGGCCGGATACCGAGAAGCCCCGTTCTGACGAACCACTTCCGGCCGGTATACACAATGAGTGCCGGGCCACCCATGCCACTATGGGCCATCGAGCACTATTCCGTGCCCAATAATCTAGTGCATCCTCCTCTCGTGGGGTACCCGGTAGAGGTGGCCACACTCGGGTACCGTCCGCTCCGTTGCGTCCGGTTCGTAAAAGTGAGTGTGATATTCGTCCGGTAACATCCGGTCCGCTGTTTGCCGTACTGCTGTCTGCAGAATCCGGCTCTCACTTTTTCTTCACCGTTATTTGCCGTTAAATTAACGGAGGGCGTGCGCGGCGTCCGGTCCGCGACAAAACATCCGTGGATTCATAATTTTGGTCCGTTCTGTCCTGTAGGTACTTGCTTTCCAGCCATGGCAAGGTCAAGGCGAAGTTGCCAGGGGTTTTCATTTTGCAGCAGCTCGAATTGTGTTGGTTGCACGCTTCATAAACGTGTGTGGGCGTTTTCCAGGTCATGTATTCTGCGGTTTGTAATACATGGAGTGTTTTGGAGAACTGAACAACACACAAGCCGTGTGTAAAGTTCCGGTGTATGGCATGCCAACCTGCACCACTTGCTGCGGCTGGTACTGCTGCATAGTACGCAGTGCGCACCACACTCCCATTGCAAGTCTTCCCGGCCATTGCAGCAAGGGTTGGGCATAGTTGCAATACCAAACGCGGACACACAAACACCCACATCACTTGAGGCGGGCGGCAAAGAGGGTTCACCTCTGAACACAGTTGAGCCACTCAACATACTTGGGAATGGGTGATACGTATCACATATAACGATGGGTTGCTGCGGCGGTACTCCACAGTTTCCACGCCAGGGCAGCGAGTGTAAAGCCCATCCAACATAGTACGTCGAAGTTCAACAACTCAACACATGAAAACGGGCAATGAATAATACGAGTCGTTATTTGTTATCATCCATCTCTACCTATTGCACCCTCACTGCGGCGGTACTCTAGAAGTTTCCACGCCAGGGCAGCGACTGTAAAGTCTATCCACCAATCGCAGTACTTGTTGGGGCGCATTTCTTGAATAAAATTTTCTTCTATCTATATGATACCCAAGGTTCATCCACCACTCAACATAGTGTGTTCAAGGTGTGCACATCAACACAGGACAACGGAATATTACAAGTCATGATATCTTATCTTCTATCTCTATAGTAACCGCACCCTTGCTGCGGCGGTACTCCACAGTTTCCACGCCGGGGCAACGAGGGTGGTCACCGGTGGTGATCCAAACTTTGGAATCCAAAGTCACTACTTCCCTCCCTTCCCTCCCTGCCCTCCCTTCCCCCCCTTCGTGCGTCGATGCGCTAGCTTCTGCTGCGACCATCCACTCTCTGCCATCTGCCACCCTAGCAAGCTTAAATGATCCACGTTCTCGGGCTTGAGAACCATGCGCTTGGCCCGAACTATTAGACCGGCCTTGGAAAAGGATCGTTCACTACTGGCGCTGGAGGCCTGCAACACAACCAAAAATACTCAGTACTTCTCAGCCTGTGAACTTCATAAGGGCACTGTGGCATGTATGCACAGCCAGTTGTACTCAACCACTCACCTGTGTTGCTAGTATTCGACGTGCAAGCCTGGCCACCAAGGGGAAGCTGGTATGATTCTCTCGCCACCCATCCCCTGCACTCCATTTCTTTTGATACTCACATGCTGGTGTCCATTTCAATTCAAACCACCTTTCGACTTCGGCCTCGATGGGGTCCATATGCTGTGGGGAGGATGGGGCCCGTCTTCTCCTCTTTGATCGTCGGAAACGTAGTGGTCCCTTAGGTGGGGGTGGTGCCGCGTCAAGCCAGCTCTGCTGCACAGCCTGTGCTGCAGCCTCTTGGGATGATGAGCCCGAGGATTGGACTTCGGGCGCCTTCACCACGTGCCTCAACTGCAGAAGTCATATGCATGCTGTTATTCACACAAGCAAAAACTATCAGCAGTTGGATGCAGACATTCACAAAGGCAAAGGCCACAAATCAGACCTCAACTCACCAATGCCGTCATCTCTTTCTTCAACATCGCTTGGAACTTTGC
>CAJHUC010000128.1:0-12146 GCA_905146915.1 Ostreobium quekettii
GGGTTCCCAGCGTCTTGTCCCCGCGGCACACAGCACGGTTACATAACCCTCTAGTCAACCTGTACTTAAACCACTGTCCCCACCAGCACCCAAACCGTCCCCAAAGCCCTCTTTCCAATGCAGCGATATGGCCCGAAAATGGCCAAAATCCCCAAATCGCCTCGCTGCGCTCGATGCGGAGCCTAGGCACGGATAATTGGTCCGCGCGCCTTTGCGTCGCATCTCACTCCGCTCGTATAAAGAACCAAAGACAATGTTCACACAACAGCAGTCGCCCAGTTCACCCCCCTATCTGCATTATCCCCACTATCCCCTAGTGTGGCATGCTCACGGCCGGAGCCTGCATTGGAGAAAATAGAACACATTAACAAATGCCCATCCACCCAGCGCCTTCACAAAACAATAGCCCTTTCCTGGCCAAGCATCGGCCGGTACTCTAGCCGAGCACAACAGCAATCCCCCCGCCCCACCCCGACATGATCTTGGAGAAGCAACAGCCGCCCATGCACACCACGAGCCCAGCATCGGTGGCTCTTTCCCGGCCAAGCCGCGGCCGGTACTCCAGCCGAGCAATACAACATTCCCCCCGCCCCACCCCGACACGATCTCGGAGAAGCAACAACCGCCCATGCACACTACGAGCCCAGCAACAGTGGCTCTTTCCCGGCCAAGCCGCGGCCGGTACTCCAGCCGAGCAATACAACATTTCCCCCACCCCACCCCGACACGATCTTGGAGAAGTAGCAGTCGCCCATTTAACCCCCCTACCTGCATTATCCTCTGGTGTGGCAGCCTCACAGCTGGAGCCTGCATTGGAGAAAATAGAGCACGTTAGCAAACGCCCATCCACCCAGCGCCTTCATAAAACAACAACCCTTTTTGGCCAAGCCGTGGCCGGTACTTCAACCGAGCAGAACGCCAATCCCCCCGCCCCACCCCGACACGATCTCGGAGAAGCAGCAGCCACCCATACACACCGCGAGCCCGGCAACAGCGGCTTTTTCCTGGCCAGGCCACGACCGGTACTCCAGCCGAGCAGAACAGCAATTCCCCCGCCCCACCCCAACACGATCTCGGAGAAGCAACAACCGCTCATGCACACCACGAGCCCAGCAACAATATTTTTTTCCCTGGCCAAGCCGTGGCCGGTACTCTAGCCGAGTAGAATAGCAATCCCCCTGCCCCACCGGTGCCATCACCACCAGCACGGTGCCCGCGGCACTCACCTGAGGGTACCAACGCCATGGGGGCAACTGGTGGCGGGGGGCCCTGATGCAGCACTTCACATACCCTAGGGGCAACACATCACATGCCAGCCAATCGAATGTACTAGGCTTGGGAACGCTTTGGGCGTACATTCTGCCTGCGTGATGGACAACAACGATTTGAAAGGGCATATGGATGTGCCATATGGGCGACCAGCGTGCACTGCCGAATCCATTAAAGACCCAGGCAATCACACCCCACGTCCGCCATGCATACCCGTTGCACACTCAACCAGGCGTCTGGCCGTCCGGTCCGGGAATGAGACCCGCTCTGTGGCTGTTATCCATCACCTTTGCCAAAGTACAGGCCTCTGGGATTGCCCATCTTACAAAATTTCAATGGAACGGCGTTGGAATTTTTGTACTTGTGTTTAGCGCATTTTATAGATCTGTGTTGCTCCATAAACTTTGATGGAATTCTGTCGACCTCTGTGGTCCGGTCAGCGGTTCCGTTACTGGGGGCCTGTCCTCCGTTGACGCCGGCAAGGATTCCGTAACACGTGTTTCATTCTGGAAGGTTGTGTGGATTTCTGTAGCCGTCTATGCTGACATCAGCATGGCCCTGCCCATTTCTGTTAGACAGTTTTTCTCTCTGTGGCCCGCTCACGGATTCCGTTGACTGTACGGAATTTTAACAGAGCCAACCAAATTCTGTTGTGGACGGATAGAAGGGGCCACGTCTAGTATAAGCTCGTTGGGGTATCATTACCATATCTTGGGCAGGGCGTCCTCTACACCAAGGAGCCAATAGTAGGGCGTCCCCCACATCAGACCACTGTGCTTAACACCATCGAAGCTGCCCTAGAAATTTGGTCACATCTGATATGAATACGATATTATATTGATATGTTAATGCTATAGCCCCGAGTGGTTTCGCCACAGTACCTCTATGGAGTGGGTAGTGTTTAGAGGTTGGTAGGTAATATGTCATCATAACTATTGTCCGACACAAAATACAATGGGTGCAGGAATGTGGTATTCTTGAAGGAAACGCCATTAATGCGATTCAAACAGCCCTCCTTTGCAGTGCACATAGGAAGCGCAAGTCCACGATCACCGATGCTTCAACAGCATTGGCACAAGGCCAGACGCAAGGCTACACCACACACAAAATGCCCGGGGCTTACATATTTGTTCACCCTTGCCACAACGAAGAGCCTTGCTGATGGTGGCAACTACCCCTTCAACCGAACAGCTCGAATCTTCTTGCACCCAAGAAGCTCTTCTTTTCATATGACAACAATTATTATCCATCAACAACAGTTATTCGACACTTCAAAGATGCCCACTCATCACCACAATAATTAAGTGAATCCTAAAACACATTTTTCTTTTCTTTTTATAGTTTCAGAATGCCTTGTATATAAACCATATTCTTGACGTGTATACAAGTCGCACACCATAATGCATAAATGATCCACCTAGTGAACTAGTGGTCATTATGCTGTGTTGCAAACAATATGGTATTGACTTGATCTATAGCACGTTCCGCAAATTTAAACAACCTGACATATTGACCATGTTTAGAACGTTGTGTCAGGTGATTTGCAAATGCATCCTACATCAGTGTCAATAACGTATTCTCACATTTTCTTTATTCATGAATCGTGCACCATGGCTTTTGATGTGCACACCCTGGGAGCAATTCGAACACTGCAAGTCAGTGTTTCTTGCCCAAATGGAGTGATACTAGTTCTTGCATCAATTGCAGACAATGCTCCACACACATCGTGGTGTCATATGGCTAGCCTTCTGATGCAGTAACGAATATTACCATCTTGCATGCCATTGACAATGATTGACAATGTTTCTTTGCGATGTACTGTAACATTTTGGTGCCTGCGGGAGCTCCGATGACCACTTCCATAAACCTTCTCATGAAAATGTGTTTTGCATGCATTTATTCTCAGGTGGGTATGCATATAGTTTTAGAGACCAGCTGGTCTTGGAGATGTTCATAGTATGAACTTCATACTACATCTCGTGCAACAATTTCCTGGCGATGCTGGGGGCCGCATTGTGCATATGCAAATGCACAAATATCTGCACATGGGTTCTGTGATTAAGAAATTGATGAGACACATAACAGGCATGTTTCATGCTGAGGTGGTCGATTTCTGACGATTTTCAATGCTGCTCATGAATTGGTTTTCAGGTTGTATATTATCTGTGCTTTGACGGCTGCAGTTTGTGTGCACTGCGTATTGCATGTGAAGGACAGCCGCTTTTGAGCATAAGAGCTCGTCCAATGATGGCTCGTCTAATGATTGTGTGAGGACATTGCGATTTGGGGCATAGCTGGCGCCAATTCTGCGATTGACGGGTTGGATTAATGGGTGGATTTTGTGATGGAAAACCCGTGATGGAAACCATTTCTCAGACCAGTGGCAATCTGGGGTATATAACGAGAATCCGCATCCACTTGAGGACACCGGCCAGGAAGAATTTCCGTTCACAAGTTCCTGGTTAGGGGCGCTGGCGATGTGGGAGGCATTCTTTGTGGTGATGGTTGCCCTTTATGCTGCTGGCAGTTGGCCCGCAGACGGTGTTCGGACATCTTTAGGATGTCAAACTAACACCTCATGGACTGGGTCCGAGTGTACTCCTTTCTGCTGACAATGCAAGCTTATAGTGCATAGATTGATTTCGGGCTGACGATATAATCCTATTAAAAAGACTACGATTCAGCAAGTGGAGCACCGATTGGACGTTACCTGCTCCAAGCAAGTTGCTCAACCAAAAGGGCTACGTCAGGTGCCACCCGACAGCTGCCGCCTCCAACTGAGTCGCACCCACTGAACGAACGAATGAATGAATGGAAAGAATGCCGTCCAAAACCACAACGCCACCGCCCTGCGAGGAACATATCTGTGACCACAAGGAATCCAAAAATGGAACCAGACCCGATAAACGGCGCCCGGAGGCTAGGCCGGAACCTTGCCCGCAAAGCGGGGCGAGTTTCCGTAGACAGTCTCCTCGAATCGTCCGACCTCGCCAACTGAGCCGAAGCAGACCTCGGACCTCTGGTCGTAGGTGTTGATGTCGATGTCCAGCGCCGACACCAGCTTGCCGTCGCAGCTACTGGCGCCTCCGGCGTTCTCCACCTGTGCACAGCCAGCGATGCGCGAGACTGCAGTATTGGCATCAGATGCACAAACAAGTCGTTTGCTGGAGCTTGCTGCAAGTGACAGTTGCAGATATGCCGCAAGTGGAGCGGCACATGGGGCATTCTTTCCATATTTGGTGACGACTTGCCAATCTGGAGACAACTTGGAGATCAGCATCCAAACTAGTGTGGGAACGCTACACAGCAGGCAAGTGCACAGTTCCCCAAAAGACATATGCCAGGGCAGTAACAAACTACTTCCATGGCCACCCAGCCACTGTTGCTTCTGCACTTGTGGGATTCTGACCACCTCAGGCACCAGAAGGGCATTTATGTCCAGATGGACAGTGCAGCGTCGCCTGCAACAGCTTGCAAATAAAGGGATCTGAAAATAGCAATGCAATTCCAAGCAAACAAATTTTTTTCTGATCTGGCAACGGAGAGGTAGAGGGTAAGGCAACAAGCAGCAGCCACGTTCCCAGCTGTTCCACCATTTGGGAAGGTCCTATCGCTGCAAAGGTAGGAACTAGTCTATCTGAGTACACTGAGCAATCCGACAACAGAATGAAGTAAATGCCGTGTAAAATAAAAATTATGTAATAATACTAAAAAATAATAATCATATTAATAAATACTAAATAATGTTAATAAACATTGTATTGGACTTACCAAGAGAGCAAGGGGGGCAACCTCAAAGAGGATGCGCAGCTTGGCCTTCGTGGTGGGTGAAGTGACATTGCAGAAGACACCTTTCTCCTTGACAATAATCTGGAAAACATCTGGCACCATGCCGCCTGTGTACCGGAGGGTGTACTGCTCCCCAACGTAGTAGTTGATGAGCTTCTCGTAGTTGGGGTTGTCGAAAGTAGCACGAAGGTTGCCAGGGGCAAAAAGCTTTCCTTCACCTGTTGCACATGGGCAATGACAATGCTGTGTGCTCTGCTTTTGTGTACTCAGAGTCTCCCACGTCATCTACACAGATTGGAGCTAAGCCTCAAAGATCCTGAACAGGATACGAATAGCCAACGCGCAGCGCAGTGCCTTCCATCTGTCAGAAGGGTCATCGTCAGAAACAGCACCAAAGACAAGAATTGTGGCCAGGAAAGGTATTGTACTGATACTCGTTGCAGCAACCAATGCTGTGGCCAAAAGAGGTAATTCCAAAGCAGGGGAACAACAGTTGTGGTGCAAGAACGAACTAGCACTTACAATTTACACCAAAAAAGACCCGCTGGTTGCTCGTGCAGCATCAGTTGCTTGCCGTCACACAGGGACCTCACAATGCTTGCCAAAAATAACGCTCCAAGACCCATGTCATAAGAGTAGACTACTGTAAAATATCATACCCTTCCGCATAGTAACGTCACAACGTAACGCTTGGTCCTCTTATGGAGAAATTATACAAATATTAATGCAAATCTGGGCATTTCTGTGCGGTGCAACGTAAGAGAATTAAAATACCGCTCGGAAAAAATGCAGAGCAAAATGCAAAATGGTGAAATGCTCTGATGCGGAAGGGTTGAACAATTTACAGTGAATACTGGTGACAGAGAAGAACGGGTCCCTCACTGCCTTGCAGGTGTTAGGTTTGGCCAATGTAATCAATGCAGAAATCAGTTTGCCTGCTTGGCAAGTTTCTAGGTGGCAAACCCACCCCATTGTGCTTTCCCAGGAGAACTTGGGTGTGCCAGCATTGCAAAAGTTCCGATCCATGCAAATCACGAAAGCTACAGCTGGGGGAGACAACAGATGTAGGGTCATGGACAATACAACAGATGGCAGCTGGGCGCACCAATTTCCTCCGTCTCCTTCACATGAAGCCACTTGCCGTCCCCTTGCAGAAGAAACTCATGGGTCCCAGGGTAGCCTTTGATCGCAATGCAATACACAGTTCGGGGGCCATACACGCCCATGCCAGCAGCAGCCTGTGGACATTGGAAACATGGTGAGGACTGGCTGAGTCAGGGACAAACTCTTGTCACAGCTAATGGCACCCAAAATTGCCCAATGAAGGGCACCATATTTCACTCTGCATTACATATGAATGTGTGAACGTCATGATCTGATCCTGCATACAATAGACAATGTGTGTGACATAAAGCAATTACAATTTTCCATGAGGAAATACCTGGTCGATCAAGGTGAAGCGCTCAATAGGACCTGGGATCGCAACATTGCAAACCAAAACAGCAAAAAGCACAAAATGAAAACAAAAACACAAAAGCAACTAAAATGCACAATCCATCTCTCAGATATTTCATTTCAAACAGAATATGTTCAAACCAAACGTGGTTCAATGTTGTTCAGATTTGAAGCAGGTTGTCCTTGAAACTCGATCTACAAACACACCATGTCCGATCCTCTTATGCCCTTGAGCTCAGACCCGGGCCACACTCCAAATATAGTGCCAACGGCAAAGTTGGTGTCCACGATGGAGCTCCCATCCAAAGGATCAAAGGCAACACTGTATCCCGTCCCTGCAACAGAAAGAGCAGCAGCATCTCACCACATGGGCTTGGGACAGTTCGTCCAACGATGTTCTACCATGCACTGTGAGTATGGCAGAGCCCAAAGATATCAACATTTTGATACGACGCACCATGATAGTGAATTACGAAAGCGATGTGGAAGCTTTTGATGTCCATAGCTCTGACTTACCCTTCATGGGCACTGGCTCTGGTACTTCCTCAGAACATGCATTCTCGCAGACATGCTGCACAACACAAAAGGTTGAGCTCAACCGCTGTCCTGGGCACTGTGCCAGATGCACACCATTCCTTTCTTTGCAGCTCTTAAGATAATGACCGACCATCTGCAAGTCCACTGGTAATACTCCTGGTTTTGCTCACTATTCACAAACTGCAGGCGTACCATTGGAAGGTTTCGCAGCAGTGTGAATGCCATTGTGTCAATGCACTTGTGTACACTTGAATGCATTGCCAACTAGCTGTCAACAGGTGGATCTGGTGAACCCTTCTTGGCCATATGTGCGACTGATCTGGGGCCAAATCTCAGAAGCGCACCGAGAATTCAAGAGCCTCAAACAGCAGCTTGTCTGCCACCATGTCCACTGCCAGCTGCTCATCCCCAAAGGAGTTGATGCAAGCAGTACCCGCACAAGAGGCAGTGCGGACCTGTCAGGCACAACAAGCTGTCAGCCAACCATGTCACCATAATGTCCTGAGAAGAGCAACAGCTGTTACAGAGTGAAGAGCCATCGTCAAGGACATCAGCATGGTCCAGATGAGACATGCTTGGTACATTTGCTTGGTACGTTTTCTTGCATTTTCTCTGCAAGTGGATCGCAACGCAGATCCCAGAAACTCGATGCCATGAACATGTAGAAAACCATTTGGTTACAAAGCTCCTTTAAAAAGCTGCAATGATCCCTGTGCAAGTTGGCGTTCGCGATCAGCTGAGAACACGGGTAGAATCTACCGATCTGCACTGCACTGTGAGTGATGCCATGGCCAGATAGTCCTGAACTACCTTCACAGAGATCGTCCTGATGGCTTCCGACATAGACATCATCAGCTGGCGGAGCTTTGGGTCGTCTGTAGCCCCCATTAGAAACTCCTCCAGCGAGTCCCCGAGCTGGTAGGCACAGAGCAGCCGAATCCCCTCAGTCCATCCAGCGTGTACGTCCGAGTTGGCCCACAGAAAGTTCACTGCCGTTTGCGGGCGCACGTAATTGGGAGCAACAGCATTCTGCATGGCTGGACAGCGTGCTCGCACGCAAGCGCATCACTTTGACGAGCTGAAGCGCGCGATTGGCAATCAAAGCGAGCAGCGCCAACGGCGGGAGAGACAATATACACTGAAATACATTGGGGGCGCACCGAAGCACCTCACCGCAGATCGCGTCTGCAGCGCCCCCCTGGCGCATTTCTGCGATCCCGTCCTGGTGCTCAGGCCCTGCACGTCGCCGAAGAACGCGCTCCTGGCCTTCTGCCCTCGGCATGGCGCCGCCCGCCCACCGGCCTGCGTTGGCAAATCAAGCACCCTCAGCTCACCGCCAATGCGCACCCACACGAAATCTCGTGCCCAGTCCCGATGTTCGAGAACGCCCATGCGCGTGCGCCTGCGCTGATGGCATCTTGGAAACGAGGACACCCCAACGAAGGGTGTCCAATCAAGAGAAAGGAGTCGATGCCAGGCAATGCGCACCACTTGCCCATTGTCAAGAAGACAGTGAAGCGTCGTTTGCGCAAAAGGCGTAAACGTTTGTTCAGCAGAGACATGAACGAACGAGGGCCATCGAGACATTCGCGCACAACTCCCTGATCGCCAAAAACGTGCAGGGCTCGCCCATTTCCTCTCAGGAAGAACAGCAATCCATGCAATTGCGCAGCAAAAACACCGCCCCAAGCGCCAGTAAGGGCACACCCAATTCTAAACACGCCGAGAGGAGGGAGCGCGAGCGCCCTCGAGCATCGGCCCTGCCCTGCGCTTCCCAAACCCGCCAGCCGCCGCGGTTTGGCAGAATTGACGATCGCGCTTGCTTGCCCCGCATCCGCACCTTTTGGGTCGCGGGCGTCCTGACAGTCGGCGCCGCCAGGCGCGCCACGGTGGGGCCATCGACGGGCAGGAGGGCGGCCATTGCGGGTGGCGGGAACGGGGCCCAGTCACGGAGGCGAGGGGGCGAGGGACGGGCGGCGAGGGGAGGCGGAGGGCGGTCGGCCTTGGCGCTGGTTGGGTGAGGATGGGTGTGGCGGGTCGGCAGGCTGACGTGGAAAAAGGGCGCAGCGCCAGCCGCGTATCTTGGAACCGGGGGCGGTGGTTGCCTCGCAGCGGCTGAAGGCTGAACCCGCTGACTTTTGGGAGTTTCTATGGTGTATGCTTCCACGGAGAGTGTGCGTTGTGTTGGGCGGTAGGGGCGGCTGAGCACAAGTGCTGTCTATTTTGCAGGAACTGCGTTCGCACTTGGATGGGGTGCCATAAGCCCCCAAGCCAACCAGGGCCGCCAGGTCTGCGTTTTACCACAAGGACTCCAATCTATTTCGAGACGTGCTGCGCTTCAAGGCAATGAGGCAGCCAGCTTCGAGCCGCTGCAGTTTCGGCGAAGGACAGCGGCAGGGTACATCGCCGACCCCACAAACCCCAGGACTGATGCGTCTTGCAAGTCAGAGGAGACCAGACCAGCATTCCTTATCCAGCGCCGGTGCTGGGGGGTGCACCCCCCAAGGCACACAATTACTCCCCGTTCTTGTTTGCTGAATTTCGGTTCTTGTTTTCGGACACCCTAAACCCCAACTACTGATCCACGCACCTAACTGGCCTTGTCAGCGGAACAAGAACCGAAATTCAGCAAACAAGAACGGGGAGTAGTACATTCTCACCCCCCCAAACACCGGACAGGGAGGAGAGATCGTGCGCCCAACAGATCGCCGCCTCATCTTGCCACGTCACGGATCCGGCCACCACCAGAGCACCAGAGGCCCCAGCTGTTGACGGGGACTCCAGGCCCGCCCCAGGCACAGCGCAGCCCGTCCGAGTCGTTCTCCCCCCCCCCTTCTCCCCTGTACCCACGGCTCCTCCCCATGGCCTCTCTCACCCAAAGCTCCCTTGCCGGGTAGGAATTAAATGCTGGCGTCCCAAGGGCAGATCATGGCCTGGGGAGGAATCGGGGTGGTTTGGCGTCGTTGCTGACGTTCGTTCTGTGGCCCCACAGGACGCGGCTGCAGGGCGCCGCGCAGAAGGGCTCCGGGCGCGCGGCGCGCACCGCGATGGTGTGCCAGGCTACAAGCGAGAGGTCGTCGAGGCGGGAAGTGCGTGCGGAGGGCCTGTGCTGTCACATGACCGCGCAGCATTCTTTGTGTGTCGGAGTGTTTTACACGAATCGAGCCACCTGGATCGCACAACATGCTCCTGGGTGTCCCTTCCGTCGGTTTTATTGGATGTGCCTCTGGCCCATCGTGGACGGCAGTAAACCGCCTTGGATTGTGATCATTGAACGCCACGGACTCCTGTTGAAGCAACCATGTGCCACCTTGCGTCGATCACGGCCGCCCTGTGGTCAGAATGTTGCCTTCACACATGGTATCTTTTGAGCGGCTTTCTTGACGGCGTTACTGACTCGCTGTTGCCGCTGCAGTTGCTCGGAATTGGGATCCTGCTCGGCGCCGCTGCTCTGGCTCCCGCCGCGAAGGCCGGCATCGTGAGTGCGGCAAAATCTGGATCGCTGATCCTGTGTCAGTGCGCTGACTGGCGGGTCCTATTTTGCATGCGCAGACTTACATCCCTCGCCGTCGGACCTCGCCCGGAGTTAGTTGCATGTCGATGTGGTCGGTCCCCAGGGTCCAGAATCTGAATGGAAAGGGGTTGCCGAGAAGTTTAGAACCGTGCCTTGCAACACAGGCAGCGTCTTTGGAACAACGATGCTGTGCAGGTTCTTGCGTGTTTAAGGACAGTGGAGAGAAAGGGGCCTGTAGAAATGGCAAGCTGAATTGTTGCATGCTTGTTTCCCTACACATGCAGCTCCTTTGAAGCAGCATCGCTACAAACATGATACATGCTAGCGTATGGATAAACCCAGCACAAGAACCTTCTCTCACAAGTGTTTGAGTATTGTTCCAATGCTGTCCAAGACCCAGAACTGGAGGAGAAAATGCCGAGATTCTGTTAGTCTGCATAGGTTGAGGAGCTGCTGGAGAAATCCACAAAGAATAAGGAGCTGAACGACAAGAAGCGGCTTTACACCAGCTATGCCAACCTTGCCAGGTCACGGTGAGTATTTGGACACTCAAAAGTGGTTCCACCATGCCATTGCAGTGATTCTGCAAAATCGCACAGCTCTTGGCCAAACAGCCCCTTGTTCCATTAAAACCTGATCTGTAGGCTTGGCATCAACTGTTGCCCAAAGAAATCTCCAGCACAGGGGATGGCGAAGGGATTCATTCAAAGTTCCATTATCCCTTGCTGCATTGGGTCCAGTTTGTGTGCCAACCTTGCCAGGTCGCAGTGAGTATTTGGACACTCAAGAGTAGTTCCACCATGCCATTGCAGTGATTCTGCAAAATCGCACAGCTCTTGGCCAAACAGTCCCTTGTTCCATTAAAACCTGATGTGTAGGCTTGGCATCAACTGTTGCCCAAAGAAATCTCCAGCACAGGGGATGGCGAAGGGATTCATTCAAAGTTCCATTATCCCTTGCTGCATTGGGTCCAGTTTGTGTGCCAACCTTGCCAGGTCGCAGTGAGTATTTGGACACTCAAGAGTAGTTCCACCATGCCATTGCAGTGATTCTGCAAAATCGCACAGCTCTTGGCCAAACAGTCCCTTGTTCCATTAAAACCTGATGTGTAGGCTTGGCATCAACTGTTGCCCAAAGAAATCTCCAGCACAGGGGATGGCAAAGGGATTCATTCAAAGTTCCATTATCCCCTGCTGCATTGGGTCCAGTTTGTGGGCTAATACAGTGTCTAGGTGTCAAGGTGCAAAGGTGAAACTGACAAGCTGCCAGACTCTTGTGTGTCACTTCGAAGTTGGCGTTTATGTTGCAGCCCAGCCAAGCGGAGTGCAGTTTGTGTTTTTGGCACCCGTGGCAGCCTCCACCAAAGAGATGTTGGTAAAATTCCCTATCCTTGATGTGAAATGGGATTTTGCGTCCCCAGATCCTCACCCATATCCAAGTTATCAAGTAGGACATATGCGCCATATCCTGGATGTGCACGTTCCAACTCCTGGATATAGTGGCAGGATATGGCCATATGCAGGATATGAGCACCTACATATCCTATAGATGGCAATATCTTGGATACACAACAAGAGTTCAA
>CAJHUC010000129.1:0-22712 GCA_905146915.1 Ostreobium quekettii
TTTTTCTCCCTTTTTCTTTAACGAAATTTAACGGACAGCTGATAAAAATTAACGAACCGGATTTAACGGACCGGATGGCACCCTTGAGTGGCCACCTCTAATTCCTTCCAGCTCCGTGGCTCCTCATACAGGTCCATTTCATGAACCATGCGCCACCACCGCACTTGCCTTCCGTGCCATTGCAGCATTTCATTCTTCACCGCTTCTTCTTCTTCTTGCCATTCTCTGTGGCTCGTCTTGCCCGTTTTGGTGGCCATCTTTCTTGATGTACTTCGATCCTTGCCACTTGCACACGATGGCCCACTCTATTGGGATGCGGCAGCCACGCGGTTCTCCAAATTGCCGCAGTGGTCTGTCGCCCTCAAGTGGCCCTCGTATTCCCACTTTCGTCGCTTGGTAGCCCATGTAGCTGACGTCTTCTTGACGTCCAGCCGTGCCTTTACCCTTCGACCTTTAGTACTGTAGTTTCTTGTCTTCTAAAACCTTTTACGGAACGCCCTCGGGGCAGGCCACACGATCGTCATCCCCGGGACGTCCAATCTTCAACGCCCTCGGGGCGGCCTCTTCGCTGCCGCACTCCGGCGCACAACGGAACTTCAAACGGGTGCCCTCGGGGCAGGCCTTGTCGCTGATGTCCTTGGAACGCTCAGCCTTTAGTGCCCTCGGGGCGGCCTCTTCGCTGTCGCACTCCGGCGCACAACGGAACTTCCAACTCGCTCCTCTTGGGGCCTCCCACGCAGTTGACGACTTCGTGACGTCCCGCCGCGCTACCCTTCGAGTGTAATCAGCTCTGCTCATGTCCTTGAGGCCCTGCCGCCTCTGGCCGTGGGTCAGGTCAACCTGGAGCGCCTTCCTATCCTCGGCAGCTCCAGCTGGCTCCGAAACCAGTTGTAAGGGGCGCGGAGCCTTGGCGGCAACTCCGACACCTGTTGGTCCAATTCGGGACCCAAGGAACGGGAAAACTCACGGTTACAAATTGGACGGAATGCACCCGTATTTATAGGTACCCACCCGGGAATCCCAAGGGTCATGCCAGAAATTGGTGAGTCATCCCCAATTCTGGCATACCCGCCAACTCGTGTTCGAATGTTCGTATTCCGTCCGCATTGTCTTTTGCCCCAAGGTTCCCGCAGCGCTTAAGCCTTTATGCAAATGTTCTCAAACTCTTCAAGCGCAGCTCCCACCTGATCAAGAAGCTATCGTGTATCACCAACACGGGGCGTGATGCCCATCTACTAGTAATTCTTTCGAAACACTGATCGTTGCCCTCACAACGGGCTTTTGTGTGGCGGTGCCTCTCCTGGTAGCGTATCAATCTCATGATCGACTATCCTCTTGGGTGGTGGACCATAAGGCAGCTTGTCTGGGAACACGTCTTTGAACTCCTCAAGTGCTTGCTGCAATTGTTCCCGGATAGCCTCATCTGCCTCACTGACTTTTTCTGAATAACCTCCTCGATCGGTACCTCTTCCGTCACTGGGCCTGTTTCCTTCGACAATCTCCACTTTTCGCCCTCAGTCATGCCTCTGGCTGCACCAGCCTTGGACTTTGGCCTTTTCTACCTTTATCTGGGAAGTCTGTGGCCTTCAAGATGCACAAGTACATAGGCTGGTCGGTTTTGTTTGCTCTCTTGGCTGCCTGCCTCATCGATATGAAATCCAACTTTTTTCTGACAGGCTGCCTCACACATCGCCCAGCCACTTTCTTTGCCCTTGTAGTCCTGCACCTTGGGGAACCTTGAGGTCTGTGAGGTTCCTCTGGAGAAAAATTTTGTGGGGCTGTACTCCCCCCCTGGGGAACATCGGCCGTCCCCGGCGATGACACGTTACTCAGCACTGGCTGCCGAATGGCCCACTGCTTCGCCGAAGAATCATATTCCCAAAACTTTGGCGAACAGAATGCAGCCAACTTGCTCCCCAAGTCTGTAGTAGGAGTCTCTGATCCCCTCTTGAGGTCTCTGAAATAGTGCTGGAGACCATTCGACCCCTTGTCGATAATCTGGCAATGCTGACTAGATGTATCACGAATGCCTTTGATAGGCTCCAGCTGTGAGCCATTTCTAAGGTACACCGTGTTTGTCCACCAATCCACTAGTGGGTTCATGATATCCAGCCAATCTTTGCCCAAAATCAGCTGAACCCCTTCTATCATCAGTACTGCAGTCAATGATAGTCGACAGGGTACACTCCCGATACATACCAACACTCGTGCGGCTATTCCGGTGGAAACTATGGTTTCCCCGTTTGCCAACTCCAAGGCAGAATATGCTCCCACAAACTGTAAAGCTGGTCGGCAGTGAAGCCGGTCACTGATGAAAGACCTGCTCGCTCCACTGTCAATCAACACAGGGACACTTGTCCCATTCACCACGGCGTTCACCACGGCGTTCACCACCAGCAGCACGTGGTCCTGCACTCCAGTGCCTGGGGCTGGCTGTCCCACAGCATCAGCACCTGGAGCGGTTTCTATCCTCTGAACTGACACCATAGGGGTCTCTCCCTGCTGGGCTTGAGACATTAAAGTTGTCTCCCTGGTGCCATCATCTGAAACCTTTTTCTGCTCAGCTCACTGTGCGCGTCGGTACCGACGTCTTTCCAGCCGCTTTCTCCACTGCCACTTTCTCCTCTGATGTCTTCTCTGGGCGATGTTGAGTTCTGAATTTTCTAGGGTGCAGATCCTCTGGATAATCTGCCCCTGTCGCCCCCGATGATCTCCTGACTGGCCAGAGTGGGGGCCAGTCAGTTTCCCTGCCCCTGATGTAGAGAAGCATCGGTTCCATACCCAGTTGCATGCTGTGCAACCACCTGGTCCTGCTGACCAGCCATCCCCTGATCGTCATGGGCAGCTACCGCTGCTACCCGGGGCTTCCTCTGGTTGCCTCTGCCCCATCCCCTCTGTCCAGATCCACCAAGCTGCTGTGGTACAGGCTGGCATACCACAACTAGAGCCTGTGGAGGGACGGGTGGCTTCACAGCCTGCCCCCTTCCGCGATTACCCCCTTGTTGCACATTTTTATTTTGAGCCTGGTAGTACACAATAGAGGTGGCCACCCGGATCCGTTAATAGCGGACAGAGGTTAATTTCCGTTAATTTTCCGTTAATTAACGGAAAATAACGAAAAAAGACAAAAATTAACCAAAAATTAGCGGATTTTTGGATTTTTTGGGGATTTTTGGGTTTTTTTCATACTTATATTTATGGAACTCGCTATTAGAGAGTATGCTTGTATTTTATTTCAACCTATGCATACTAGATTTTCAACTAGCCGCAGTTGTTGTGATTTTTTGGGGGTTTTTTGATTTTTTTGGATTTTTTTCGTTTTTTCTGAATTTTTCTCCCTTTTTCTTTAACGAAATTTAACGGACAGCTGATAAAAATTAACGAACCGGATTTAACGGACCGGATGGCACCCTTGAGTGGCCACCTCTAGTACACAACATTGGGAGCTGGTGCCGATCCTTGTCCACTGGGCTGTCATGGCTGCCTGCCTTGGCCTCGTCCATGGCCCTTCTGTCCACTGCTGCCCTCAGCACGTTCACTTGATCCTGGGCGCCTCGACATCTGGGCAGCCAATGGAGCATCCCTGGCCAGTTGGAAAGCCTGGCTCAGCCTCTTAGGCTTTCCCTGTGAGACAAGTACCGCCTAGTCTTGGGGAAGGCCCCAGATGAACATTTTCAGTACCCATGCTTCATCGTAGGTGTCCACCTTATCCAACTCAGCCTCAAACCTACAGATGAAATCACGGGTGGACTCCTCTTTCCTCTGCTTAATGTTCATCAATGCAGCCATTGCAGAATTAGCCTTGCTGGTGTTTTGAAATCGGCTGATCAGCTGCTCTCCAAATGTTTGCATGTCCTTGGGGTCCTCCTATGCCTTCACCTTTCTCTGCCACCAGGTCTATGCAGTTCCCTGGAGTAGAGTGGAAGCATATGCAACTTGCTTCCCGGGTGATCCTCCCACCAGACGAAAAAAATTCGACACCTAACCCAACCACACCTCCGGGTCATCAGATGTCCTGCCCGAGAAGGTTGGAGGGTCCTTGGGTTTTATTTGGACGTCAAAAATCCCAGTTCCCTTGCGAGTGCGCCTCCCCAATGACTCGCTCGATGATGTCGTGTCAGAACTGGGCGAACGTGCATGCTGTGACCTGTGTGATTTGGACTTCTGTCGTCCTGGACGGGCAGCATGGCTGGTCTGTGCAGGAGGCCTCGTCTGATCACCAGCATCAGCAACAATCTCTGCCTCCTGTTCCAAATGCGGAGGTCTGCTGTACACTACTGCTGCTGGCGGCTCTGGGGGTCCAGGCAGAGTCTACATAGGCGGATGAGGCTGTGAATCCCTCTGCGACCGCTCTATAGCCAGGTCCGCGGACAACTGATCGATCCTGGATAAAGCGTCATGGAGCTGCCGAGTAAGCCGCTCGACAGTCGCATTCTGTTCCTGCCTCAGCCTCCGCTCTGTATCAGCATTTCTCTGCCTCTCATGTCCCAATGCATTCTCTAGCTCAGCAAAACTGTCAGCGTTGCTGGTAACATTTCTCTGCATTGACGACATAGCGGTCTCAGCTCGCCCAAATGCCTCCCTGGTCTGGCCCTCCAAATGCGAAATTGCCCTATGAGATGTTTGGGCAGTATGCTGCATTGCTGATGCCGTCTAATCAGCCAGCACATTCATGGCATGTGCTGTCTGGGCGGCCGTCCCTGCTATCGCCTGTGCAGCCCGCTGCTCCAGATTCTGCATCCCCTGTGCAGCTTCAGTCCTGGAGACCAGGGCATACTCTGGGTTTCCCAAAACCACTGCCCCCGGCTCTGTCCCGGCAATCAGAATCCTCTGTTGCCGCGCCTCATACGACGCAGCAATGACTCCCACACGTCCAGCTCTGGCGATTGTCTCCACTGTCCCGTCAATTTCTTCCGCACCATCATGGCCCTGCAGCTCCATCATATCACGCCCTGCCATGATCCCACTCACGACACTGATCCACTGATAAACTATATTGAAACGAAGTCAATCGGCGTAGACCTGATCTCGGGCTACTGAAAGTCCACTGAATCCTATCCCCAAGTAGCCAAGCAGCCTTTACCTCCCCACTTGAGTTATCTTGCTTCTACTGGTTTTCAGTAATCACTTTCACACACAGTTACCCCCAGTACTCTGCAGGGTGACCTCTCGGTCCACCTGGTAACTTTCCAGAGGGTGCGTCTATGGCTACTAATGAAAACTTAGTCCCAGCGTCAGCCGAACAACCTAAGAAGGTGTCCCTTGCCTGGGACGAGACCGCTGTAAGAGGTCTGGGTTGGCCTATGGCACCCCCAGCCTGTCTAATATGTTAAGACTCAGCCACCCAAGGTTCAGAAGGGGTGACTAGCCTGTCTACCTCAGGTGGGCAACGGCCTCACCCTCTGACCGGTTCCAGGGGAGATGCTGCCTCTAGGTAGTAGCATTCTGGACCCAAGTGGGCCTGCCTATTGCCGTGCTCAATCTCCTCCCCCTTCCCCTAATCAGGCCCCCAATCTTGGCGCAGAGCGGTCTGGTGGTGACCCGCCTGCAGTACCTGCAAAATAAGGTGAAGCAACAGATGTCCCCTACTTCTAGAGCGGGACCTTCACCCCTATTCTACAGCGGGTGGCACCTGAGGTTGACTGAATCTTCCAAATGTTGGGTGCTGGCCTTCGCGTGTTTGGCTACACAACGAGCGCCTGGCGCATGCACTGAATCCGCTGCTGAATCTGCGGATCTGGCAATCGCCCAGCGCCGTCGATCCCCGAACACCAATCGCCCATTGAAAAGCTCCTTAGGCTCGCAAAACAACCTCCCGCAGGCACACATCACTGCGATTCAACACCCGCAGAGGTGCTGACCGCTGCCTGGGGTGTTGGAGGCTTCTGGAATCCGCAACCCTCAGGCCGCGTGGTCACTCTTGGTTGCTGCGCCTCTCGCTCAGCTCCTGGCTCCGGGCTTTGCGCTCCGAAACCAATTTGTTGCGGCCCTGTCGGCAGCCGCTGGTTTCCGGAGTCGTGGAGGTCGCCCTGCCCTGCGGCTCGGCTGTTGGAGGTCAGCCGGCGCTCTCCACCTCGGATGCATAGGTGGGCCGTCTAGGAATGGGGACGGACTAGGAACGGGGACGGGAACGGGAACGGGGACGGACCGGAGTCCGTCCCCGTCCTTGGGCCGGACAGATTTGGGACGGATTTGGGACGGATTTGGGACGGATTTGGGACGGATTTGGGACGGATTTGGGACAGACTGGAACGGACTGGAACGGACTGGAACGGGTCCGTTCTTGACCCTGGAACGGACCCAGGAACGGGTCCGTTCCTGGGACAGGAACGGTGTCCGTTCCCGTCCCAGAAACGGACCCGTCCCTGGGACGGGAACGGACACCGTTGCCGTTCCCGTTCTGACCAACTTTGGACGGGCCCACCTCTGCTCGGATGGTGGGCGTATCCGGGGCAGTCGCTTCCTTGGTCGCGCGGTGGGCCCAATGCTCGACGGGGATCGATCCCCGGGGCCTGCTGTCGGCGAGAGGTGGCGGCGCAGCACGGTGGTGGTTCGCTGGCTCGTGGGAGGCCAGAGAGTGGGCCAAAGATGTTACACGGATTCACAGCATGCGTGCGCACATATCGCATACGCGATGCCCGATCGTGGGTCCATCGCGGTCACATCAAGACAAGACAAGTCAATGTGCGCGTCCAGGCACCAAGTCACCGTCCACCGTTCACCTACGATCGACCTAATGTCCTCTAGTTCCAAGCATCTAACACCCGACCCCCTGGCCCCAAGTACTACGACTTCAGGAGGCCATATCTTCGTCAATTCTTAACGGATTTGGGCGTTTAAAAGCTCGTTGGAACCAGGAAGCTCTAAATAACACCTACAAAAGGTCGATTTCCCCAATTACGTAATTCCCACTCTAGAAAACGTCAATAACTGCCTTACCCCAAGCAGCCACGTCACACGTGCTCTTACTATTGTCCCATGGACTGACTGCACTTCCCACGCACTTCGTACCCAAACTAGAAAGAAATTGAGTGCTTTTGTAGGGGGTTCACTTGTTGTTGACTTGCAAAAGGCGGCACCAAGGAATGGCTAATAGTTCAACAACCCCTTTAAATTAACCATGGGTCAAAAAGAATTAACAACCATCTAGACAATACGGTCAATACTTTACCCCTGGCACCATTTTCCGAACTTCTCGAGCCTTATGGGAGCAATTTTGTCTTTTCCTCACCATTCTGGCTCGAAAAATAGACCACAACATCTAGACTATGTTCGAATTACCGGTAACTATCCATTAAGCTGGCTCTGTCAATTACCGATTCATAATCCGATGATTGAAATTGAATGATGGCATCTGAGAATCTCATTTCAGGGAATGCCATCAACACTATTTGAATGTCTGTCACTGTTTCTTGATGTTTCACCTGCAACTTTCCAATTCACGTAGCTGGAGGTCGGTGACCGAACACTGATGTGCAGTAAAATTCAATGAGCAAATTGATACAGAAATGAAAGCCAGATTGAAGAGATGAAGGTCTGACACACCAAGACAGCCACAGCTGCCATGTTGTGCAAGCAGCTGGTCATGTGTTGGCTGACAGTTGCACTCGTCAACATGATTGAGATAGGGGCAGGCCGGCTGGCTTAAGATAAGCTTCAAGTTCACTAATGATTTTGGTGATCGTGAGCTGGTGCTGTGAGTTAGAGCTGTGGGTCGGTGCCATGGGTCGATGCTATATGTTTGTGTTGTGGGTTAGCGTACGCGTGTTGTGTATGTGTGAAGTGTGAATTCAGTCCGCAGTTCTAAGTGTGAGTTCTGGCGGGCAAAAAAGAGACACACTCTGGTACTTAGAGAGCCCGATACTTGCTCGCGGCTTCTCTTGGTTTGGTTGTCTTAGGGAAGGCGCTATGTCGACCTTGTTATGCTTAGCGTTATTTTGACGTTAAGCTCAGAACCCCCTCTCCCCCTCCTTAGTTTCAACCCTTATGTCGAAGCCAAGATGACTCAGCAACATTACCTAACATTGGAATACAATTTCTAATTGGTTGTGAGAAGAAAAATGCTCAGAGTCGTACAAATTTTGGTGGGCTGAAAATGGGATTATAATTGTCATTATAAGCAAGGTGGGCAACCGCGATGTTGTAAATTGATGCATTCTAAGGATTTCCTTGAAGACTGAATATTTCAGGAAGTTAAGAACAAGTCACGAGTGTTTTGCTCCTGATCAGCTGCATTTTCAGTCATCTTTCCACCCTATGTCGATTTTGTTGCAATTACATAACCTCTTGGCATCACAGGCCTACGCCTCCCACCCCCCCACCCCACCCCCCCACCGTCAAATTCATGCTAAACATAACAAAATCGATATGGTGTCTTCCCTTACAAGTTGAGTCTTGGCTGCTTGTCCGACCAAGCACGGCGAGTGCGTTTGAGCACCGTGTGCACCACGGTTGCCAGAGGCCGAATCAAAAAGATTTGACTTGTGCTGCGTTGTGGCCCATCGCTATGCGAATTCAATTGCGACGATTGCAACGGGCAGGATCTCGAACCGGGATGGTTGAGGGACTTTGACAAACTATCAAAGCCCGTCAACACAATCGATTATGTTCTTCGCATACAGGACTTTGCGTGTGTGTTCTGCATTTTAGCAACTTCTGTCGCAGTCCACAATATGGACCCTGCATCATGAATTACTTAT
The DNA here is from genome assembly GCA_905146915.1 of Ostreobium quekettii. Lineage (NCBI taxonomy): Eukaryota > Viridiplantae > Chlorophyta > Ulvophyceae > Bryopsidales > Ostreobiaceae > Ostreobium > Ostreobium quekettii. The sequence continues at coordinate 8,700 of CAJHUC010000129.1, forward strand.
GGATGTCAAGGTTAGAGTCACCACCTTTGCCACAATATTTCAATCATGTGCCTCGCATTCTGCGCAATGCACACATGGCCTACGGTGAATTGACAACTTGAATATCATTCAATTCCAAGCCAACGCTCAGCCACCGGGTGCGCCAGCTCTTCGCAAGTTTTCGAATTGAGCCGCACTCCATGGTTGTCATCGACATTCATCAGGCAACCTGGACGTCCCTGGCAGCCAGGTAAGGCAACGGTTGTGGTGACGGGTCCAGATTGAACCCAGCAATTCGGGCATGTGCCATAGTGAGTTGTGCACACGCTCTTGTCATCCATGTGTATGTGCGTGTGCGAATTCCTCAGCTTACCAGCTGCCAGACTCACGGCGTGTACCACATTGCTTGGAGAGCATGAACCCCAGAACAGGGGAAGGATGAAGCGCTGCAATCAACAAGAAGATGCGGAAGGACTGCTGATAAAACGCAGCAGGGGCAATTGTCATCGCACCGTGGAAGCCTTTCTCAACCACCACTTCGACCAAGCGTTCATCAAGATGCAGCTCACATTTCTTTCATCATCTCCACGAGTCGCCATGCGCCTGAGCGAACTTCGTATCCCCAATGACGGGCATACTCAAGAACCTATATCAACCCACCAGTTCAGTGTAGTATAGTACCACTGCTTCAAAGTATATAGCCCCCTGTGTCACCTCTGCCGATACCTGCACCAGCCATCGCTTCCACCCCACGCACTGTTCTTGGAACCAAAAACACTCCGCTTTTGCCCACCCTGCACCGGAACCAACACATCTTCGCCGCGTGCTGTGCAACACAGCGCCAACATGCAAGCTGGTATGCCTAGTTTTCTCTTCCACCACCAGGTCCCATAGACATGCATTTCACAAAAAAGTTCGCCCCTCCCCGCCTTGAGTAGTTGTTCGGAAACAGAACCTACTTATGTACCACTTGCTCATGTTCAAAATTCGTGGCACGCTACTCACTTCAGCTCCTGGCCTTGGCCTCTATCCACCGTCCGCTAGAAACCCAGGGTCGTGTCGCACACATCCATGCGAACAAGTGGGGGCAGACTGCCACAGAGAACTAGGCAGCAGCACGAAAGCATGCACGCCACAAGCGCAATAAAATGAAATAACTGTATCGCATTCTTTCTCTGGTATCTCTTTCAACGTCTGTCCACAAACTGGAGAGCCCAACTCCCAAAGAATCCCAAGCAACAAATCAATTCAGTTCTTTATCATAAGCCAAAGCACACACATCTGGGACTCGATGCTATTTTTTCTTCTCACACAACTCGCTTGGGAGCATGCACCAGATGTCTCATTCAGATGTCCTGCACATTCCCCTGAATCCCAGTTTACCACCAAGAATGTAAAAAAAAGCCTGTTGCTGTCGCCGACAACACAAGTTCAGTCTTAGCAACACCTGCACAACGCCTCCAGACAAACCCAACCAGCAAACTCTAACAATTCGTTAGCTGCCGTTCTTCATTCACCATTTCTCTCAACGTGCAAGCGCCCACTGCAAGCAACCCTGGCTGGTCAACCCCTGAAACAATCCAAAGTTATGGCTCAGATTCGACGCAGCCCGCAAGCCAACGTGCATACACATGAGAATTCCAACCACAGACAGCATCAGCTGGCCCTCAATCAACATTGCATCTCATGGTCGTCTGTGCTCTGTGCATGTACCAGACAAACACCCAGATGACTAGATCGACGGGGCGAAGTTCTCATCGATCTGCAAATGCAAGACAAATATCTTACTGACAGCAACAGATACTGTAACAAGCAGCAAGAAGAAGAGTAGTTCAATGCTGCCACCCATGCTTTCGTAATTGAGCACTGTCAGTTTACACAGGCCAAAGGGCCGCACAACAGTGTCTGCAACTTATATCTGTGAAATGACTGCAAGCCTTCACTATCATGGTATGAACAAGGGTCATAAACTGTATCGGCAAACTGGCATATACATCCTGCATTATATGAAGCTGCACATACTGCATAAGAAGCCAAGACAAACAGCAACTCCAAGCATCACAGTGGCTCTTTTCCCAATTGCTTCTCTGTTGGGTCATTCTTATAGGGCGCAAAGCACACCAAAGCTGGCGTCAAGTGCGGCTGACAAATACACATATCAATCCACCAGCCATCAGTTCTGGATACAAATATGGACACGCACAATGCCTTCTGCGTCATTAAGCGCCTGAGAATGTGGAATGCAGCAGGCCTGTCGTAAATGCGTATGCACAGGGCGGCCAGGGACCCCACACAAAGCCCAAAGAAGAACAAGTTGAAACAACATGCACTCGGTGCAAAACCCCGCAAGTACTAGCGTGTTGGCTGCAACTCATACGTGTGCTGCATCTGACAGGCTTCGAGCGGAGCACACAATGCTCCAAATCACAGTCACAGCAGTTCTGCTCGGCAGTGAGCCTTCACCCGCACCGGCACACCCTCTTCGTCGTACTAAAAGCAGTCAACCTCTTGTCCAATATCATTCCTGACGTCGTGCATGGCAACGGTTGCGCCGTACAACACAGACGTTTTGCAGGCGCACTGCTTGCAAGCCAATCCTCCAACTCCTTGCTCCAGGCCCAATAAACGAATCCCCACCCCATTCCACCCAACCCCACCCCACCCCTCAATACCAACGGATTAGCCCCTCCAAAGGCCAATGGAAATGTCGCCTGCAGGTTTACCATTATGTGCCACACAGCACCGACAATCGGCGCCATGTACATCTCTACAACGACAGCCCCTGCGCCGCAGCCCGGCCCAACCAGGTCGTCCCACAGGACCAAGCAGCGTCGGCTGCCGCAGGGTCGTCATCGCGCTCCCTGAAAAGACAAGCACCCCTAAAAGAAGCGTCACCCCAGGCCCCCCGCCGGATGGCAAAGTCAGCAGCTGCTGACATCTAAACCGCCGACGCGCCAGTACCCTCCCACCTCCGGCACATCTCGGCTCCTGTTTGTCTCCAGCTCCACGTACACTCCTAGCAGGCGCTTGAGGTGGATGAAGTGCTGGCGTATGCGCGCCAGCGTGGTCCTGCACCCCCCCACGTCGCGCCCCTGGCACCGCACGATCAGGTCCGCGCCCGTGTCCGCCATAATCTTGGCGCCGAAGGTGGATGAACTCCCCAGGAACTTGTGCAGCAGCCTGTCCAGCTCGGAGAAGTCGACGTCCTGGGCGTCCACCAGCGACTGGATCGCCTCCAATCTGCCCGTCGTCTCTCGGATGTACAGCTCGGCCAGCTGCGACACCAGAGCGGGATTCTCGCCGTCCAGCTGCAGCTCCAGCAGGCGGACGAATTGATCCGTCATCACGCCGCGCCGGACCAGGGCCGTCACGAAGGCCATGAGCCGCGCGCCGTGCTCGCCTCGCCCCACAGCCATGCCGCCCCGTGCGATTGCCACCGGCCGCAGTGGGCGGCCACTTGGAGGCCGCGGGGGATCCAATCCTCCAGAGGGGGCGAAAGATTGATCACAGCGGGATCGACGAAAGTGATGGGGATGACGGCGGCGAGGACGCCCGGCGGCGGGCGGGAGGGAGGGGCGAGGGGACCGGGCTCGTGGGAGGCTGGCTGCGCCCGTTTGGGTGGGGCCCTGCGGGTCGCCTGGCCATGCCAGACAGGCCGCTGCCTGCAGCCACCGCCCCACAAGGGCCCTCCTGCGTCCGCCCAAATCTGGGCGCCAGATTCGATCCAGTTCCAGTTGGGGTGCGTGGCGTGGGGTTTGTGGTGCGGGGGGAGCAATCAGGGCCGAAAACCACAAATGCGGACAATTTTGGCACATCCCGATATGGTGGAAATATTTACGTCCGGTGGAAATTGGTCGCGCGTTTCCCATCATGTGAAGTTGCCTGCAGATGACTGGTACAGCAGGGGTGCCAAGCGGCACCACCCCCATGTAAATGGCCGAAGGGAGGCGCCATTGTGTTAAAGGGGGTACCCTCAGCAGCCGCTGTAAAGTGTACCCCGGCAGCGCATGTAAAGGGTACCGTGGCCGCCTGTGTAAAGGGCACCCAAGCCTTCGGTGTAGGGGGCACACTGGCTCCTAGTATAGAGGGTACCGTAGACCACAAAGGATAGCCCCCCCCCCCTTCCCCCCTTCCACGTCAAGGCTAAAGTTAGGAATGTGGGGGCTGCTATCCGGCGTGCCTCTGTCCTATCTTCCGTGCCCCCTGCATTCCGCATTAGGTCGCTGACTCAGTAGCACCCTCTGTGTTAACATGCCCTTGTAACGGCAGCAAAGCATACCAGCTTCCCACCAACTTAGCGCGTTACATAAAATGCCATTCACAGCAACAACATAAAATGGTGCAAAAAAAAGGGACTCCACGAGTCGTTGAATTATACCGCGCCACCCACGTGGCCAAATTGATTGGCAAAGCAAACCAATGCTTGGCCAATATAGCATCATCATCATTATCATTATCTGATACGTAAAGACTGTGGGTGTGGGGTTCCTGCCCTCTTTGAGCCGCGGACCCGTCTCACCGGGCACTTAGGTCCTTACGGGGACCTAGGCGGGACCACCCCTCCTACTCCCGTATCCTAATACCTAGAATGGTTACTATGGGTTGAGGATAGTTATCTTGGGCAGGGCGTCCCCCACACCAAGGGCCAGTAGTAGGGCGTCCCCCACATCAGGCCAGTGCGCGTAACATTCGTCCCCCTCAGGGAGAGGGGCGTCCTCGTCCCACTGCGTGGATACAGGAGCAAAAACATTATGTATGGATATGGCAACTGGCTGTGCGATTTGCCACATGCCCAGTTTGCACGGTAATCATACATACATTATACAAACTGTGGTGAAGAGAAAGAGTGGTTGTTTTACATGACCTGCCGGCCTTTGACAACCCTCATTAAAACTCTTCGTTCAGCATTTGGGCTACAAGGTTCTGACCTTCCGGCCTATGTCCGTCCAAGGGAAAAACGTGGAACATGCAGGTCACCCTGCATGTCCCCTACCCCGATACGTGCGGCCACCATATGCCCAGCTATGTCCTCCCCGAGGCTGCGAAGTACCGCATCCTCGTCCACGTCCACGAACGGGTGCACGAGGGGGTTGGATCAATGGCTGGTCGGTGGCCAGGCGTTCCCCGTTCAAAATGGCTGCGGACATCGCATTCATGTGTCTGAACAGCATTCTTGTACGGGGTCCGGTATAACCGGTCTGCTTCTGTGCCCACTTGAGCAAGACCTGTCAAAGGCATAACCACATATGAGCTTATTTCACCGTGTACGTTTCGTACTTCGATCAGTTGATATATGCACGACAGGAGTTCTTCCATTTTCAAATGCTTGAACCAATTCCTGTGCATTAACAACTGCTTTTGCTGATTCCCAGTTATTATGCTCGTGTCCATATCCCAGCCATTTGACAAGGTACTCTACTGAGTTTTGGCACCTTCCGCGTTTTTTCATTCTTTTATCCAAGATGCGTTCAACTTCATATTCCAGTTCTCCTTCGATTTCGATAGGAACTGGGGGTGGTTGTACTCTGCCACTGGCCTTATACGGCTTAATCTTTGATACATGAAATACCGGATGTATCTTATGCATGCTTTCCGGAAGTCCTAGTCGATATGCGACAGGACCTATCCGGTCAAGGATGGTGAAGGGCCCAATCCACCTCGGTAGTAATTTTCGAGTTCCAGGGTGTTTGAGGGTAATATGCTATGTCGAAAGGAGGACGTCATCTCCTTTACTGAACGACACATCCCTCCGATGGCGGTCCGCATGCTTTGACTGCCTATCTCGTGCTTTTTCTACGCACGCCCTGGCCTCTTTCAGCGCTGATTGGACACGGTGATCAAATCGTGTCACAGCTAGTAGGCCCTCCATGAGGGGTGTACCAGTATGCCTTAAGTAAGGCTGCTGCGCCCTATCAATGGCCACTGCCAAGCCACGGGCATTCGGATTGTCATAGCCCTTCAAAGGCTTCCGAATTTGCACTCCAAGAGCTAAGGGACTCTTTGGATGCCGACCGTAGTTCAAATAGAACGGGGTCTCTTGGGTGGAACTGTTTTTCGAGTTGTTCATTGCAAACTCGGCCATGGCTAACAGTTCATCCCATGCGTCATGGTCAGAATGCGTATAGCTGCATAAGTAATCCTCCAGAATCCGATTCATGACTTCGGTCTGGCCATCCGTTTGCGGACGGTACGCAGTGCTCATGTTGAGCTGAATCTTCCACCTCTCAACCAGGTACCGGTAAAACCTGGAAGTGAAATGAACGTCTCTGTCGGACACTATTTGAGAGGGGAGACTGTGGTGCCTTATCACATTTTGCACCAACAGGTCAGCTGCTCCTTCTGCGGAGAGCTCAATGGTCGTGGCTGCGAAGCAGACCATTTTGGTCAGTCTATCGACGAACACGACGACAGCATCATGACCTCCCTTAGTTTTCAGCAGTTGTGTAATGAAGTCCATGGACAATTCCGTCCATGGCTCCTCAGGAATGCCCAGAGGCTGTAATAAGCCTGGGGTCTTTTGACAAGAGTACTTGGCTTGTTGACAAACCAGGCAAGTGTCAACATATAGTTGTATTTCTCGTCGCATTCCTGGCCACCAGTAATGCCTCTGGACCAAGTCCGGGGTCTTGGCTTGACCAAAGTGTCCTGCACTTGGATGGTCGTGAGCCAACTGGCAGATCTCAGTCCGCAGACTGGTTGGTATATATACCTGTTTGCCTTGCAGCCATAACCCATCTGTACAGCGCATCTCTTGCTGCTGTTTTACAGACGCAAGCTGGGGATCCTGGCCATAGGCCCGACGGATCTTGGAGGCCAGATCTTCTGCCTCTACTGTCTTTTTCTTATTTCCCCGCTTGTGTATTACTCTTAAGCCATGGACAATCAGTTGACTTTTCCTCCTAGCTTCCCGTTCGTCGGGAGATGGAGGAATGCGAGAGAGTGGATCAGCCACGTTCTTTCGCCCTGGGCGATATTCCCAGTCAAAGTCAAATTGTTGTAAGATTTCAGACCACCTGGCCTGTCTTTGGCTCAGTTGTGGTTGTGACTTAAGTTAAGTTAACGGACAATGATCTATCACTAGTTTGAAGCGTGTCCCTTTAAGGTAACATCTACACAACTGGACAGCATGAATAGAAGCTAACGCTTCTTGGTCCGTGACACTATAGTTCAACTCCGCCAGGAGGAACTTTCTGCTGGCATAGCAGATTGGATGATTATCCTGCATCAGAACTGCTCCCACTGCAGTCTGAGAGGCATCTGCTATGACCTCAAAAGGTCTCTCAGGGTCTGGCATCTTGAGCAATGGAGCTGTGGTTAAACACTCCTTTATATGCTCAAAGGTCTCTTGACATTTCGCGGTCCACTCCCACTTGCCATTCTGTTTGGTCAAGCCTGTTAAGGGAGTAGCCATTTTCGAATATCCCTGTATGAACTTTCAAAAATAGTTTGCCAGCCCGAGGAACTGCTGTATATGCTTCACACATTGTGGTATAGGCCAGTTCTTAACCTTTTCGATCCCTTCGGGATCTGGGCGTATACCCTCTTGAGACACCACATGTCCCAGATAGGAGATTTCCTCCCTGTTGAACTGACACTTGTGCATACGGCAGTACAACTTCTGTTGTCGTAGCACTTCTAACACCTGTCTTAGGTGCCGTATGTGCTCCTCAGCCGTTTGGCTACAAACCAAAATGTCGTCCAAATATACCAGGACGTGTTTGCCAATTTGATCACCAAATATATGGTGCATCGTCTGCTGGAATATGGCTGGGGCATTTGCGAGTCCGAAAGGTAGTACCTTAAACTCGTACAAGCCCAGCGGCATAACAAACGCTGTTTTGGCACAATCTGCCTTATCAATCCTCAGTTGATAATACCCTTGCTGCAAGTCTATTGCCGAAAAGATCTTAGCTCCTTGCAGTTGGTCCAAAAGGGTATCTATGCAAGGAATGGGCCACTTGTTCTTAATCGTGGCTTTATTTAGTGCTCAATAGTCGATGCACATTTGGAGGCTGCCATCTGGCTTTGGTACAAAAAGTACTGGAGCTCCAAATGGACTACTGCTCTCCATGATCAGACCTTTTCTCAACAGGTAATCGACTTGTGATCTGATCTCGTCCATTTCCTTTGGACTGTACCGGAAAGCTGGTCGCTTTACAGGTTTAGTTCCCTCCTCTAGGGGAATTGTAAGAGCTACCCCCCGATCTAGAGGAAGGCCCTCAGGGAGTTCTTCAGGAAAAAGATCCTTGTACTCCTCCAAGAGAGATGTAATATGCGTTGGGTTCACTGCATGGGATGTGGTCTTCCGACCTGTGGTGGCCGAAGGGCCTGGTGCGTCCCCCTCAAGGAGATCGCCGACCCGGCGAACCAAAACCAAACGGAGAGGAGAACCCCGCTGGTAGGCACGGCGGGTATATCCCAAGGAACACAAATGACCCAAACGGCGAGCAGGAGAAGGGAGAGCCAGAGGGTTGGGGGAAAAACTCCGAAGAGTGATTTCACGGCCACGGGAAACCACACGGATGTGGCCCTGGCGATAATCAATGACACCGGCGTGCTCATAGAGCCAAGTGTCGCCGAGAATGATATCATAGTCGTCAGAGAGATCGATGATGACACAGCGGACAGTGTCCTTATAACCTTGAATAGTTAAGGGGACATCCAGACTCCCAACGAAGGAAGGGATGAGCCGTCCGCTAAAAGGACTTCAGCCTTAGACGGAGAAGTGTCCACATGTGGGGGTGTGGAAAACTCCGTTGGATCCACAATGCAACGAGTAGCGCGTGCTAGTCGCCGAAGGCGGTTCAGGCGATGCAACTGCCAATTAGATGTGGATGTCGGATGTTTAGGCGTTAAGCCTAACCGACGGCAACAGGTCGGGTTGATATAGGCAATGCCAGTCGCCCCCGTATCAAAGAGGATGGACGCTGGTTGATGCCCAACCTGACTGGTAAAGGTCAGACGAGGTTGGTCTTATGAGACCCCTCGAATGCGGTGCCCTGCTGCCCCCTCAGGGGGTTGATAGTACACAGTCACAGGCCAGGGAATGCCAGACATCTCCTGGCGACCTGATTGACCCAATGCCGGTTGTGTAAACAACCGTGTACCCTTCGGGTAATGGATAAGGGTGCGCAGCTGGCGCAACCTAGGGTCGTCCATAAAAGTCTGCCATGCGGGTAGGAGAATGCATGCTCCTACATGCTTGGGAGCCTTTGCTCGTTCAGCAAAGTAATGAGCTAAAAATCGCTTAGCATTCTTGAAAGGTGGATTAATCCACACAAATTCGTGAGACAATGGTTTCTTCGAGAAACTGGTCTCTCGCGAACAATAGTGCGCACAAAGTGCGTTATCCCCACTGGGGTTAGCACATGCGTCTAATGTAAACTGATGAGCAACCAAGGATTGAATGTGGTTGAAGTGCACAGGTTTCAACATGCGATCAGAGTGATCCATTTCACTGTGCAGCCCCTTCCGGGTTGTTCTCGATTGAGCATGTGTGTGACACATTTTCACCACATCATTGGCAGCAGTTTGCAAAGTGTTCATTTTAGGAACTGGAACCACTGGTGCCACATTATATCGCACATCCAATGGTGCTCTCATCAATTTTGCACTGTTGACATTATGTTTCCGTGCAGCCAAGCAAAGTGCATGTGAAATTGTGCGCAAAGATTTTGCAGAACGGCCAGGGTGTACCGGCATCATGGGTAGCTTTCCTTGGCCTGGACAGTCACCCGATGAGAGGTGGTCGGCGGTGTATGGTTTGAAACATCTAAAGCACCGGCCGGCTCTTTTGAGGACCTCCACCGTAGTATCGCGTAACTGCGACCTGTCGGTGACCATCTTGCCTTCCATGGGGTCGCGTATGTCGGCCAGCGGCTCGTAAACACGCTCCCCCGGGGCCTGCGATTCGTTAGCACGAGAATGTTTGTAAATCATTCCCCCACAACCTTTTGGCCTATTATTCAAAACCGGTTTTCCCCGGTTGTCCACTTTCAATGCGTGGTGTTTTTGAATAATCCGATTAGGGGGAATTCTATTACCCGTGCTTGGTTTGCCATTCCAGCCTTCATTTTGACGAGCACCATATGCCTTGTATTCTTGGTCATATGTGGGACCCACTTTATACAAATGAGCCCGCAGGCTGGCATAAGTGGTCCATTGCTCATCATCTTTATTTAACAAACATTTTCGTTTGATATCCGGATGGAGTCCGTTGTGTAATGCATGCAGTTTGGAAAAGTCATCAAGTTCATTTTCACAGTTGAGAAACATTTGTTCCAAAAGCTGCATGTATTTGATTGTGTTGGGACCCGAGGTCCCTGCCTTTGTAAAGGCTGCTATTTCAGACCTTATATCAAAGTCTGAACATTTATGATCATAAAGTGTCTCCATGCCATATTTAAACTGTTCCCATGACAGTTGGAATTCTGGCTGCGAGAGCACTTCTGCATCAATTGTAACCCCCCACAGGTGCCCCAATTGTGCAAGTAGGCCGTGTTTCACTGACTCCTCTAGAGTATTCAGTGCTATCCATCCCCATTGAGATCGGGGTGCAATAGTGGTTTTGAAATACATCACAATTTCTTGCAACCACTTTGTCAAGGCCTGCTTGTCCTCATTCCACTTTGGGGGTTTCATGCCTTGGGTATTCATTTTAGGCATGCTCACCTGACTTTCCCTTTCGGGTTTTAAGTACACAGGGGCGAAGGGCACGCCTTGCGCCACCGTCAACTATCCCTGGCCCATGTATCCGGGGCCCATGGGATCATAATCGGCTGGCGGCGGTGGTGGCCCTTCAATGGCCCTTGGCAGCTCCTCAGCTACTGCAGTATGTTGTTCTTGATACTGGGGTTCAGGCGCCTGCATGTAGCTTGGCGGGTACCCATACACTTCCTCGAACTCCTCCGACTCCATCGGATAAGAGGGCTCTTTATAGGATTGTGCTGGGACCATCTGCTGCCTTGGGGCGATGACCGCCTGCTGCTCCCTTCCGGGATGTTGTCCCCTTTCGGGCTGTTGTACCCTTCCGGGTTGATAATACTGATAGGACGCCGGGTCTTGAACGAAGGAGACATCTCCTGCAGCCTTTGTATTTTCTGCTGCTGCGTAGATGGCAGCGGAGGCTGCGCTCCCCTTGGCCCAGTCTGGCCCATCGTAAAAGGCATCGCCGGTTGTCTTGGCGCCATTCCTGGCTGAGCCACTGGACGAACCGGCGCTGAGGGGCCAGCCTGCACTCTAGGCCCCGTCTGTACCCTTACGGGCTCCTCCTCCTGCATTCTACGGCCAGTACTGTGCACAGCGCGCCATTCTGTAGCTGCCTCCTGGCTTCCGGGCACGTAAATTCCCAGTGCAGTTTGGTGTGCATTGAATAACCCGCGGAGTTTCGCGGGAATGCGTTGCAGTGCAGCTGCTGGGATCTCAGCCCTGTATGGCGCCCGGGCTCCCCGTGGGTGGTAGTACCCTTTGTAGTACACACCACCGAATGGGTCATAAAATACCCCCAGCGTATCCCAAAACCCATGGGCATCCTGTATCACAGGAGCATGCACCACAAGAGCTGGTCTTTGGGGCATTTCACGGGGCACTTGAGGTCGGCTTGGCTCTTTTTCGAGCTGCTGCGCCCTGCGCTGCTGATATCCTGGACCAGGCTTCCCAGGCAGGTATTTGATACCACTGGGTTCCTGTCCAGAACTGCTCTCACTGGGGGGAATTCCCTTGGCCTGCTGGCCTGCACGTCGAGACTCCTGAAACTGCAGGAACTCGGCATAATCCTCTTCCCCCATCACGGCCAGCAATCGAGCAGTCTTATCAGCTTCTGCCCTGGCCTTTTCCAGGGCAGTTTCCTGCCTTTGCACAGCGGCATAAACTTCCCTCCTCTCTTGAGGAATGGGTTCTGCCGGCTCCCCTGCCGAACCGAGATACACAACTTCGTCATGTCCAGCAGAATCACCAACTTCTGCACATGTACGCAAGTGTGTTTTCACAGCAGGGTTAATGGGAGACACTGCATCGACAATGTTACCTAGAACTACTCTCTGAGTTCCTTGAGGTTCCTCCCTTACCTTTCCAGGCTGCTGCTGTGCCTTTTTAGGCTGCTCCTTTGCCTTTTCAGGCTTCTTCTTCTCCTTAGAAGATGTTGCCTCCTTGGGGACTGAAGTCTCCGCAACTGGAGGCGATGCCTTTCCAGGTTGTAGAGGGATGAATCGAGCGGGGTGGGTCACACCACTATCGCTTCCGCTCGACTCATCAGCCCATCTGGCCGTTTGCTGCGGCGGGGCCCTTTCAAGCTCAGCGAAAGCTTTCGCTTGTTGGGCCGGATCCAGCTCGTCGGCCGCCGGCTTCGCCTCAAGGCGCTGCGCCTTTTGGCTGCCTCCTGCAGCGAAAAACCGCCTGATCTTAGCCTTGCGCTGGCGTTTGTGAGCTCTCTTCCGCTCATATTTTTGCGGATTTAACTGCCGATCTCGCTCACGCCAAAAGGCTTTCATCTCTCTGCGCTGGCTGGCTTTTCGCGCCTTCCTTTCATCCAACTTCTTTGCACGAGCGAACCGATCTCGATTTCGCATGTGTCGTCTCTCTTTTTCCATTCTATGCACTTGCGCCCGCGTCGACATATCTCCCGGCATTGGGGAAGCACAGGATGAGAACGACAATTCAGAGATCTCTGCCTACCGCTCGTGGGGATCGTTGGGATCTGGCCTTTCCGGCGTTCCCTCGCTCAAGTCCCATGGTTCCGGGATGTGCCTGAGGGCGAAAGCCATTTTTTCAGGCCATTGCGGGTCCTCCCTGGCTATTTGGTCTGCCATCCCAGGACCGTACCACCTTTGGATTCTCACTAATCTCGCGGTGGTTAATTTTTCTCCAAAATGTTTGGCGGCCATTTGCCAACCTTCGTCCAATTCGTCCACAAGATCACTGTGGAACTTCGTCCACATAGCACGGCACAGTGGTTGCCGGCTACATGGCGTACCAGTGTCTTGAATAAATTCCAGCACCCTGGTGCTCTCTCCCGGTCCCCACTCGGGTAATGCGGGTCTCCGGGGACTCCAATCTTGACCTTTCGGCCTTTCCAGACTATGTCCACATACAGCACGAGCGCTTTCCGTGAGCGACTCGTCATTGCTCTGCTCTGGCTTACCAGGTGTTCTTATGTGCACCTGTGATCTGACCCTTGGCTCACGGGTCTCGACCTTCCGGCCTCCGATCTCCACCATTTGCCCAACGGGCTGGACCTTCCGGCCTTTTTTCTCACTTGTCCGGAATTTTGGCACCGTCTCACCTGGCAACGGGCTCTTTCGCTTGGGCCGCTGCTTGCCAGCAACCTTCCAGTCGCCCTCTGCTTCTGGAATTCTCGGCAGCGGCTCAGATGGACCAGTGCCCATTTCGGGCTGTTTTTTTTGTTGAGCGACCTTCTCTTCCGCCTTCTGAGCTCTCAGCTTCTACTTCAGTAGGCGATCGCTCAACTGGGTGACATGTTGTTCAGCGGAGGTCTTGGCCTCCTCCGCCTGGCGGCTCAGCTTTTTCGCCTTTCGCATGGCGACCTCATTTCTGCGAGTTTCCTTCTTCGCTTGGATCGCCTCAGTCTCGAGGGCGAGAATCTTCTCGGCGGTCTCTTCATCCCGCTTCGCCCTCACTTGTTGAGCCACCGTAGCCGCCATCTTTTCCAAAAGCTCCATGATACCCGGTGCCTGTAGTAGGGCTGCTACTGTACCCGGTTCTGGCACCTCCTCTTCTGGAGCTTCTTCCGCCTCGGCCATCGGCTGGTCGCCTCCTTCCGGCCCCTCTTGTGGCGCCGATGGTCCGGCTATGTCCTTCCAGACTTCTTCCTTTCCCTGCCCATTCTGGGCTGTAACGGCTTTGCCGCCCGAACTGGTCGGCGTCCCCTTCCGGGGTGAATCGTCCTCCGCACCTGAAGATGCGGGGCTGCCCTTCCGGGCTTCAGGATCCAATTCCTCGGCCTCCATGGGGGAGGCCGGGGAGGGAGCCCGCTGCTCTGAGCTTGCGCGTCCGCCCAGGCGGAAGCGTGGTAGCCAC
>CAJHUC010000130.1:0-23426 GCA_905146915.1 Ostreobium quekettii
CAACAGCATTTGGAGACTTACCGTATTTACCTATACTAATATCCACCCCCTATTAGTATCCCCTCCCTTCTTTGGAGTTCGAAACCATGCTAGCATCCATAACCCAGTGCTAGTATGCACCCCCAAACCTCAACAGAGCAAAAGCAAAGGAGCGAATGGTGGCAAGGGATGTGGGTGGCATGAGTTGGTTTGTGTTGCCCAGTCTGGTTCAAACACAATTCCCTGCGATTTGCGCATCGATTATGACGATCGGGTCGGCATGGATGCTGTTGAGGGAGAATATGGCAGGAGGTCCGCAAAAGGCCACAGGTTGACAGGCTGCCTTTGGGCTTTTAGCAAAGGATCGCTGGGCAGCAACCGGCGCTGCTAGACCCTACCATAGCAGGAAATAAAAGCTGCCCTGGTTTCTAGATTGAGTCAACCTGCTCCCAGCCGGCCAGAGTGGGTTCCAGTGACGCCTGCCAAGGGCGCCCCAAGGCCCAACACCAGGAACAGGCAGGCGATGGCGCTGGTCAGGCCGGCCACCTTGCAAGCTGGCCTAGACACGCTGGGGCGCCACGTCGCGACGACGGACTTGGCCCCCGGCGCTTTGGTAAGGTGAGCCGGCTGGAATAGCTGGTGGAATGTGTGATTGGCCAATCACACAACAAACCCAGGGGTGTGTGGCATGGCAGCTGTGCGAATTGGGGACAGGCCCTGCATTTGTGGCATTTTGCTGGCCATCTCGGTCCTCGTTCTACACATCATGGAGGCAAACGTACCTCAAGCAGCCCAAGGAACCCCTGTTGGCTCCAATCGCCAGTTGCCCCCACCTGGTGCAGCCCCAAGTCTAGGCCGCTGGCTCCCGTGAAGACGCTGTCAACTTTCAGTAATAGCATTGGTCACCAACAATATGGTGTTGTCAACAGTGTGGTGTCTATTATTTGTAACTTGGACATGGTGATGCTGCTACCTACGCCTTGCATCTTACAATATTTCAAGCCCATTTTGGGGGCCTTGCACGATCTATGTTTCAGAAATTTTGTTTGTCTACTCCTTGGATCAGGGGTCTAAACTGCATTAGTATCCATGCCCCACTATCAGTATCCACCGCTCATTTTGGGGGTCCAACACACACCTACTAATACCGGGTAAATACGGTAATAATCTTCCGCTGTCGCAAGGGAAGTAGGCTCAAGCAATTCTTCACCAGGTGTCTGCCTCTTGCTTGCTACGATCTCTTTCTTACTAAGAACTACCTTTGCCCTCCCCTTTTCCATACACCAACAGACATTCGGTGTACTGCTCTTGGAACTGTAGATTGGGGGTTCAGTTGAGAGGACATGTAGGCCAAACAAATCGTTCTGTTTGATACACTGGTATGGGCAAAACATGTGACACATGATTTTGGCTTTGTGTGGATTGCAAGGAACATCACTTCAGTCCATTCTAGTGGTGCTCACCTGAGCCCGTCGCCAGAAGCTCTCCGTTTCTGACCAAATATGCCCAGTGCAGGCCGGTGCTGTGGCCCCTGAGCACATGAAGGCACTGGCCAGATTTGACATCCCACACCAAGGCAACGCTGTCCTCGCCAATAGTGACTGCACGGACACCATCTGGTGACATGACGATGCCAATGACCTTGCCATGGTGGTGCTCTGGGAGCTGCACAGCTGGGGCTTGGAGATCCCACACGCGAGCAGTGCCATCTTCAGATGCTGAAATAACACAAGTACAGCCCAAGTTGCCAAATGCGTCATAGACAGTGGCACCAAAACACACTGGGCGTTTCGGTCCTGTTCTTCCACACAGTGCACCATGGACCTATAAGCGAGGGCTAAAACTCGCCAACATGCCAGTACTTGCGACTACCACAGCTGCCGCCTGAACTGCGCACTCTTGGATTTGGACTCACAGGCCCTAACGTCCATTGCTGAAACCCTGTTACAGCTGGAAAGGATCAAACCCAACAGCACCACAAAGAACATAGAAGCACATGCGATGGTCCTGACAGTTTCTTGGTAGATTCACTGTTGTCCACAAAATGGCCGCCACTCAAATCGTCTAGGTCATTCTTATGTGTGTACGCACCTGTGATGGCAAACCGCCCCTTGTACGACAGCTCAACGCTGTTCACTTCCCCACTGTGGCCCTTGCAAACACGCAGGGCCTCACCGGTGTTCGCATCCCAGTAGACAGCAAGGTCATCACCTGTGTCAAGCCAAGCCATCAATCAGCAGACAGACGTCAGCCGGGCCAGGCATACACTGCAGCAAAGAAATCTGACACACACAGGGATGGTGACTCTGTATTGCAACCTCAATTGCCATGCCTCTGCACAGAAGCAGCCCAAAACAGACGATGCGAATGCAATGCACAATAGCTTGTTATCAGCCTGGTCAGCAGCAGGCAAGTGATAAGCTGAACTGAGCACAAGCAGGAGGCAGTTGCTCTCTTATGGGTGCAAACATGGCTCTGGTTTCTTGTGGTATCTGTGCTGCACACTTGGAACAAGCGACCAACAGGTCATTGATCTGTGCATGCACGAGTTGCTCCAGTGGCCAAAGAAAGATTTGGTTTCAACACCTCCAAGATTCTATCTGATTGTCCTCTACCTCAGTCTTGTAAAACAAGTTCTTTCTTGCTGCACAAAAGAAATGTTATGGAGACTATTGTTGGAATGTTCTCTTTATTATGTGAGCCAGAAAATTGACAGCAAGTATTGTTGTGTCTTCAGATCAACAATGGCCACAACAGGATAAGGAAACACAGCCACTATGTGTCTTCTGACTTATCACACCAAGGGACAAGGAATGCACCCACCAGAAGCAGTGACAACCCTTTGCCCGTTGTGCGTGATGGCTGCATCGTTAATCCATGCCCCATGGCCACACAACTCGGACAGCATCTTCTGGTTCTCAATGTCCCACACGATGGCAGTGTTATCGTCTGACACCGACACCGCACGCTTGCCATCAGGAGTTACAACCAGATTATTGATCTGGCCCCTGTGCCCAGTGAACACCTTATTGCATACACCCGTCCACAGGTCCCACAAGCGGATCGTCTTGTCATGCGAGGCAGTCAACAGGGTGCCACTGTCACCCGCAAATGCCAGTGCCTTGATCCAGTCAGTGTGGCCCTCAAGGGTGTCCACTGCCTCCCCTGTCTCCATCTTCCACACTCGCACACAGTACTCCGCATCCACTGAGGCCAGGAGGCGGCTGTCCGGGGAGATCGCCACACCGTCATGAGCCCCCCACTCCTCCCATGTTGGGGCCACACCCCCACCCATGCCTGAAAGAACGTGCAGACAGTTGCCCTTGCTCATGCTCCATATGCGGGTGGTCATGTCCTGCGAGGAGGTGACAAGTCTGCGACCCTGGGGGTCGATCGCCACTGCGTGGATCCTATGGCACAGCACAATGTCCAGATAAGACCCACAAGAGAAAGCTGGGAATCTCCAGGGGAAGCACTGTTCTATGACAATTCTGCACGAGTTCGCTGAAGGTCCACCAAACAGTACAGCAATTTCGACTTTGTCAGTATTTGCTTGATGAGATGTGACAAGGGTGCATCATGACTGTCGTTGGTACTCAATGAAGCAACACTTCCACAACCAAGTAGTCTGCAGACAACACAATAAAGAGCACACCTGGCAGCAGCCTGGTGTGGTTGCCAGACACTTGGTACATTCACTATGGGGTGCTCATGGATGCACGAGTTTCAACCGCAGCAAATCAAATTGAAGATTCTAATCTAGGGTGCACTACCCCCCAGCCAATATATCACCTCTGACATGCATTTGGGGCAATGGAACCCATCCAACACAGGCCATACCTCTTTTTGTGCCCACGCAGTTTATGCCTCCAGATGCCTGATGACAAGTCCCACACTATCGCCATGGTGTCCTCAGAGCCTGATGCAAGTGTTTGGCCATCAGCAGAAATCGATATGCTGGTTATGGGCCCCTGGTGCTCCTCCAGCAGCAAAACACAGTCCCCGATCTCCATGTCCCAGACCCGGATTGCTGCATCAGACGACCCCGTTATGACCTCCATTCCGTTGGGCGCCAGCACAACCTTCTTCACAGCCTCGGTGTGACCCCTCAAGATAAGGCGCTGAAGGCCACCAGCCTGCTCCAGAGTGGGTCTCCTTGGCAGCATGTGCACAGGCATGTTCCTTGCCCTCCGGTGAGGCACAGCCATCCAGCACTCCGCCCGTGCCGTTTCATACCACTCTCCCAGGTTGGTGTGCTGTGCTGAGACCATGAGGCGCGACAGCATCTGTTCCTTCAGTATGTACAGGTTGGGGTGGTCCAAGCTGGCAGCTGCAGACATTTGGAATGCTCGAAGGAGGAGCTTAATGTCTGCATCTTCCTTGACAGTGAGATACCTGCCAGGTAGACCAAACAATTGACCTATTGGAGGATATCTCTACACACTGGGCCACAATCCTGGGCAAGAATTTTGCTCCACAGTTCAATGCCTAGAGCGTAGAAGATGATACAGTGTGCAGGCACATCATGTTTATATCACAAAAACTGCCAATGCACCCTGCATTGACTTGCAAGCTTGTTCTGCTCTTGTCCCTGCTCATTCTCACGGGTCAGTTGTATTGTTGTTTCCAATCTGCGCAAGACAACCCGGATTATGTGCAAGCCTATATGCCAAGTCATACAAAGATTACCACTCTACAGGCATCTGTGTGCACATGTATCCCTGAGAAGACGATATGGTGGGAGTGGACAAAAGATGCCAACATGAGCTTCTCGAATCTGTGAAAACTGCAGGCCACTTGGGAGGCCTTCTGCTGTCAGATGGCAGTTCACTCCACTCTCATAATGTTCTAAAACGAAACAGCAATGGGACATTAAAGACAGAGGAAATTACCAGAAAATGAAGTGTCACGGAACACACCTCCTGAAGTCAGACACAACTGCACCCGTGCCGTAACTGCGCAGTTTCGTCTCCAGCCAGATCGGGTCCCTCAAAAGTCCCGCCATCTCTTCCATGCGGTCAGCCTCCACAAGGTGGTTGGCGATATTCTGCATGAAGTACTGGTCGTCAGGCACCAGCGCAAGGTTGTGGAAGCCCTGTCGGTACAGGTTGACCAGCCGTGAGTGCTGCGCCTTCAGGCTGTCCTTGAACATGTCTTGTAGCCTACCCAGATGGAAGGGGCTGATTATGCACCAAGCACTGTCGTCCTCAAGAATGGCCATCTTCAGGATCTTTCTGGCTTCCATGAGGCTTGCAGCTGCCTCTGCGTCATGGAGGTCTGGTGTGCCCCACAGGCGAGCCAGGAGGCTGATGGGCACTGGAACATCGGCAGGGAGAACTGCCAGCTGGTGATATCTTCGCCGCAGCTCCCCAGAGAATGAATCGCTGTTCAGGCGAGAAACTGCAACAGCAGAAGGCCAGGATGGCCAATACATTACCATTCAGCACACCACATGCACTTGTGTGTCGGACTGACCCAATGCACTGTTGGGGAATTCGCTACAGGCTCGTGCGCTGCCAGTTGCTCAGCAAATCAGTTTTCACAGGCCTCAGCCGGGAACACAGCAGGTGGACATGCAAGGACGCTTTGGGAAGACCTGCAAAGGCTGAGAGAAGACAGAGAGGTCCATTACATCCAGTAAACAGGGTGGAAGGCATGTGCATGTCACAACTTGTCTGACCTTTATGATCACTACTTGAACAAGTAACCCTACTCACAGACAAAATCAAAGCCATGTATACACACACCACAGTGCTCCAGTGCCACCTTGTGCAGCGAGTTGATCTGCCTTGTTGTCCTACACCGCTGGCAGCACCTCACAGGTGACCAGAGGAAATTCTCTTGAGCAACACAACAAAGCTACTCGTGAAGGGAACATACAAATGAGTGTTTAACTAGAGGCAGCTCTCAACAGCTCCACAATCGTATCGAGGCATGCTCCAGCCCACCTGAACCATCCTCCACAGCATTCTGGAATATATCCAAGCTGGAAAACTCATGCTGGTATTCAACGCTCTTTCTCTCTGCAGCAAAACTGCTCCGCACATCAGTGCGGCTCCGCCCCCCTCCAGCATCTCCACCCACTGGCGGACCCCCAGCACTCAGCTCCAGCTGATTCATGGACTGTACCATATCTGGTGGCAAGTAGCTGCTTGTGTCCATCTGTCGACCAGCCCCAGGTCCCCCGCTGGAGTGTTTCATCGAGGCCAACCTGTTAGACTGACCGTTCAGCAGCGGGGGCCCTACGCTAGCTTCTTGAGCAGGCGGCTCTGCATCGGCCCAGGCGTCCCGAAGGCTCTCTGGTGGGGGCGCGGTACGGGGTGGTGGTGGAGGAGGGATCCCAACAGGGAACCCATCCGCACTGGTCCTTGCCTGGCCCATCTCGCTCGAGCTGTCAGAAATCTTCCGAGGATCGGCCGTGCTTGCGCGGATGCCAATATTAAGGGACATCCTCTCTGGTGCTCCTGAGGAGCCAGCCCAGGCCCCATACGGTCCTCCCGCCACGTCCATCGATGGCCGCACCCTCTGCATGGACTCAGCGCGGGCCGAAGCATCCATGAAATCGTCATTGTCATCATACTGTGCTGCGCGCTCAGCTGATAACCTCATTTTGCCATCTGAAGCCCTCCGTTGGGAGGTGGTGGGGGCAGCATCATGGTCATGGCTGCTGGCTACAGAAGAAGCCTTTGACGAAGAGAAAAAGCTGGACATTTGCGCAATGTGCTCTTGGGAGGCACGGCCCCCCGCCTTTTCACCTCGACCCTGTTCGGAGGAGGGCACCCGCGAACCAGACGCCCTGCTCCCAGCATCAGAAGGGGCATGCCGACTGGACTTGAAGAAGCCAGACTCCTGAACACTGCCCAGGCGGTGGTCGTCTGCCATGCTGTTCGGATCTCCAAACTGTGTGCTTCCAAGAAGCGAGTCTGCAGGGTGGCAAACCAGGACTCTGATTATGGACACAACTCATGAAAGACTCGCACGACTCACGGACACAAAGAACTCTTGCTCAGGAAGGAAGCACTCATGACCTGGACAACTCTGGGCTGGACCTTCAATAGGGCTCACACAGGCAGTACTGCAATGAAGAGAACATATCCAAGAATCCAAGAATCAAAAGGATTGTCACAGAAACAAGAAACACGAGTCTACCATTCGCACTCGATTGGATGCTCAACAAGCTTCTAGGCAACGCACAAGCCAGTGCCCTGCAGTAGTGAGCCCGAAGCAGATGCTTCCATGGATGGGAAAGAAATAAAATTGTATGAACACCCTGCTTTGCTGGTGTATGTTCGCTGTAGAAAAGTCAACCTCTAAATCCAATCAGTTTGCGGGACCACTTGCTGACAATGATATCTCTCTGGTAGTAATTCACCCACACCCACAACCCAAACTACCCGTATTTACCCAGTATTAGTAGGCGTGTATTGGACCCCCAAAATGAGTGGTGGATACTAATAGTGGGTCATGTATACTAACGCGCTTTGGACCCCTGATCCCAAAGAGCAGACAGAGAAAATTTTTGACAAATAGGCTGTGAAATGCCCAGAAATGGACAAGAATGGCAATGCTAGTGCGGAGTGTTGTCAGCCCCTTCACGGGAGCTGGCGGCCTTGACTTGGGGCTGCATCAGGTGGTGGCGACTGGCGATTGGGGCCAATAGGGGTTCGCTGGAATGCTTGAGGCGCGTTTTCCTCTGCAATGCAAAGAACGAGGATTGATACGGGTCTCAACTCGCTGGGGCGCAACGTCGCAACGATAAGCTTGAAACGCGGCACTTTGCCAGGCTAATGGTGGCTGGGAAGGCTGATGTGATTTGTGATTGTGTTTGTGGCCTGGCAGCTAGTACGATGTGCGAGTTGGGGACGGGCCTGGCCTTGGCAGTGCTTTGTAAGCAGTTTGAAAGGCGGGATCTCACAACGGCATCCGCCCCGACCAACGCCGTCGCCTGCCCATTCCTGGCGCTGTGCCTTGGGGCGCCCTTGGCAGGTGGCAGGCCGGAACCTACGCTGGCCGGCCAGGGAAGAGGTTAACTCAATCCAGAAACAAGGCGGCTTTGATTTCTCGACTGCTTCTTTGATTGGGCCCCGCGGCATCGGTCGATGCCCTGCGATCCTGCGCTGAGAGCGCAAACGGCGGCCAGTCAACCATGTGGCCTTTCCCAGGCCCTCTTTCAAATTCTCCCTCAACACCATCCACTCCGACCCGATCGTCCCCGTCGATGTGCAAATCGCAGGGAACACGTTTTGGTCTACACTACGCAACACGGTCCAACACCAGCTGCCGACTTCCTTTGCCACCATCCGTGCCTTTGCTCGTTTCTGTCTGCGTTTGGGGGTGGATACTAATAGGGGGTGCCTACTAATACCGGGTAAATACGGTAATAAAAGGGGGCCTGCAGTTTCAGCAAAAAGATAACATCCTACATTGTCCTGATCTCTTCAAGACAGGAAGGTGCCTTTGCACATTGAAGGTGGTGATGAGTATTGTCCTTGTGCTGTTTGAATGACAACACCAAACACAGCCTGGCAGACAAGCTATGTTGTTCTCTAGAGGTTGCCATACTCAGGAACAGAACATGCTTGTACCCAATACCTTGCGTGCTGGTGGACTTTGGGGTGCTTGACGATTGTCTGGCAACCTCCCCACTATTGCTGCCCAATGGAGATGCTGGCCCCAGTTGTGGGCTGTAATGCCAGCCTCCGTGAAGGGCACTATCGTCGGATGGGCGGCAGCCTTCGCGCTGCCCACTATAGAGCTTCCCTGACTGGTGCTCTGCTATCTGCACAGCAAGGTTACACAAACAATGGTGTCAAAGACAGGCAGCACACGGCACACAATGAACAACCCTTTTTCAAACTGGGAAAGGGTGTTCAGGCATATCAGAGTATGGAAGAGCAAGCGCTGAACAATTTAAGTTGACAGCAACGATGAGTGATGAAGCTCAAATGCATGTTGTGTACACTTGGGGGTGGAAAAGACCACTCCTTGTCCAGCATGGCAGGCAGAATGTGCTGACGTCAACACGCAACACTTTGCTGCAGCGATGAGCACAAAGAGAAGTGAAACAAATGCCAGAGACAAGGCAGGCCCAGCTCAAGGCAATCCTGCAGGCTATCAAGCATCAGTTGGCAACGCTGGCATTCCTGAAAATTTTGACTCATTGCCCAGCCATTTCTGCAATGGGTTGAATGTGCACGTACTTTGACGGTACGTTTTGGTATGCTTGTCGTGGCACATGGCGGGTCGATGCCATCCATGGCTTGAACACCAAAGCAAACAAATGGGGTGTGCCTGCATTGTTCCTACAGGCAAACTCAGTTTGTGCATGGACTGCACAGGGATGGAGCCCTGATGGAGCAAGGGCCCAGATGGACTGTGGCCTCTGGTCTCCAGCGGCCATGGCAGGCTGGTGCAATTGATCGCCATTGCTCTGAAGCAAAAAACGGGGGTTAACTCTGCATCGCTCACCAGTGTCACTCAGCCTCTCTACCCACGAAATGAAAGAGGCTGCTTATTTATCGCCCCGCTGCCTTTCTAAAGGACACCGCCAGTGACTAAGGCTAGCTGTTGCCCACAAGCACAGGTGGCTGACAACTGCCTTTAACATGAGCTGAAGCGACTCCTTTGAGGTGCTCCGAAAGACCGCACAGCCTTTTCTCCACGTGGAAAACTGAAGGGACATGTCCAGCACCTGCTCTAAACGTAGTGCCCGTTGGCACAAAAACATTGGTGACCCTGGTTGGGTTTTAATGGTGAGGAATAAAGCCCTTTCAGAGCGACGCTAGCACTAAACACTGGAGACAAAAATACCAAAGAGGCAACACAGTACGATATCATGCACTGGGTGCACCCAATCGCTGCACAAAAACGCCCACAATCGATATACTTTGCATTGGTCTGACCCAAATGCACTACACCAGACCTCTTGGGCCTCGTTTCCTTCCTTCCCATGATGTTGGCGACTATACCACGGCATAAAATTTGCACATCAAGCACACCATTGCTCCTGAATCCAAACCATAACTACAGAAGGCCTGCCCAGACGCATTGTGCATTCAATCTTGAACTGCTCCGCAACACAAGCAGTGTCCGCTAGGTACATTGTCTATATGAACCTTGCCCTTCATTGCCGTAGCTGGCTGTGATTCACGATCACAGAAGAATGTGAAACAAAATAAGAAACTGCCCCATTCACGGACACGCTGCACCCACTGTGGCATCTGAGAAATCTTGTGGGGAATCCAGTACACAAGAACTGACCCCTGCCCATGGGATGGGTCATTTACAAATCAACACTCCCCCTGCATGCTATCCATGCCAGCTTCTCCATACTGAGATCCAGGCCACATGTGTTCTGCCTACGCTTCTGGAAAGGGTGCATAGACAGTGCGTACTTAACCACGTTTGGTGCTAGGAATGCAGATGGTCTGTAAGGCTATGTATAAACTCCCCCAGCACACAACTGCAGGTTGCACAAACAGCCTGTCAACACCCCCGGAAGTTGTGGTAATAGGGTTTCCCAATATCTGACTGTTTTGATTGAGGCAAGCAATGCATAGAACACACACACACACACACACACACACACACATCAACCATCGACAGGGGTTGAACGACTGCTAAGGTAATGGCTTGGACCAATTTTCAACTAGGAATGCTGACATGCCAACAGTATGCACACCACCTCCAAGAACCTGAACGAGTTATTGTTATGACATAAGGAAACACATGGTGGTCGTGTCACCAAACTCCACCTAAAGATAAAATTATTCAGGATAGTACCCTCCATGATGATTTTGCCAACCCAACAACAAAGAGAACTGGTAGGCTACACCCCACTGGACAGTGCCACTGAGCAAACATGTGTCTGCGTTGGCAGCCAAACTGTGCTCACATCATTCTGCTGAAACGCTGCCACACACCCTAAAGTCAACCTACAGTGCTTGCTGATCGGTGCCATATCCAACACAGTGAAATGGAATCCATGCTGCCCAGGGTTGCAGAGAGAGTCTTTGCTCCTTGAGTTTCAGGTGCCTTCCCTGTGTTCCTCAGGGCACCTCAGATTACTGTTTCACACCTCAGATCTCAAGCCCCTGTCCATTGCCAGGGTGTGCTGCTTTGGGTGCCACTACGCACTGCAACTTGTTGCCTAATGCACCAGGGGCGGTCTCATGCAGCATCCTCCGCAGCAGAGAACAGCAGATCACAAAAATTCTCGCTCGTTTCAGGGGACATCCGTGCCCGAACATCCTCCCTACAACCACACAGCTCTCGCCTCGTGCAAGCCCACCAGAAGGGGCACGAAGCCACAAGATACGTCGACAAAAACACGGAAGGTTCGTCCTCTGGATTACACTCGACTGCCGGTGGCTTGCGAGTGTTCATCCTGACCTGTCGCCAGCACACCGCTGCGCTGGCCAATCCGCACCCGTGACGCGATCCACGTGACATCAAAATGCCCATTTGGACTCGACAACTCAGCATCCCGCCGGCATCCCGCACCGCCAAATCCAGGGGAGGTTGGGAAGGGCCTGTTTCCAGCCGCCAGGAGCGGCCACAACGGGCGAAACAGGGTGCGCCGGCGATTCGGCCACTTCCAAAAGAGTCCCCTCAACACCGGCCTCGAGCGTTGCCAAAGCAAACACCGCAATGCCACCAGGCCGAATGGTGCCCCCCAGAGGTCAGCGCGGCGCGCCCACCCGTCGCTAGTCCCAGCACACAGACGGGGTCCGCCTCAACAAAATCCAGCGTCAGATGGCGCCTTGCACAGACCGCGCCACAGCGTCCATGCCGACCGGCAAACAAAAGCGACGTCCGCTCCGGGGCTGGAAAACAACACGCCGCGGGCGGGCAACCCGCCGTCTGGCGCGTCAACGGAAAGATGCCCCTTATAGATCATCGGACTGCCCGCCATCCAGAGCCGCGCACTCGCGCCCAGGAGCTTGATTTGAACAGGCCGCCACGCCCGCCTCGCGAGCTTCGCACACCGCTGCGGCCGTCGGGCCCCTCCCCCGAGACTTCGCCTCCCGGCCCGCCCCTAGGAACCCAGAGCGCCGCGATTCTCGAATCTGCCGGGCGCCACGGCTCGCCCCAGTCATGCCACGGGCTCGCGCGACCCGGGGGCCAATCCCGCCTCATGCCGTAGCCATCCTTGGCGGGCTGCGGCCAGCTGGAGGGCGCCGGCGCACCTCAGCAGTCCCCAGTCCCTAGAGCAAGCCCAGGGCAACGGCAGAAGGCCGGCGGGGGTCTCGCCCCGTCAAGGGCCGCGGCGAAACTGCGACGGGGCGGCAGAACGATGCGGCATGCTCCCCGCAATGCCGAGGAGCAACCCAGCGGCCGCTGCGCCGGACTGGGGGGGCACCGGGGCCGGCACGGAAGCATGCACAGTCACAGGACGAGACCCCGATTTTCTGCCGGCATGTTATCCCCGGCCCGCCTCCAGTCGGCGCCCAGGAGGCCTGTCAGCGAATGATCGCGACACGCGGGAGCCCAAGCAAGGACGCCGGCCGCGCTGGCCGCTGAATCTCTCCCTCCCCTGTCACCCGGTCACGCCAATGGCCCCCGCTTACGCATCTGGATACCCCCCGCTGGAAGCCGCGCACCAACCGTGGCGGCGGCACCACCTGCCGTGCATGGCTCCAGGGAGGCCGGGAGCACTCACCCTGTGGCGCGGTCGCCCGCATGCTGTGGCGCAACTGTGGGTCCTCTCGGGTCCCAACTCGAGGTGTCCCCCAATTGATGGCTGATGCGAAGCCCTGTGCCTGGAAGGGGATTGATGGGCCGACCCTGTGCGCTTCGTGCAGTCCCAGGTGCCTGGCGGGGAAGATGGAACCGCCTGAGCGGCTGGGGCGCGGACAGCGCGGCGCAGGTCCAGCCTGCGCCAGGGGGGAGGCAGCTTGGGGGCCGGGGGCTAGGCGTGGGAAAAAAGATCGCCCAAAAATTGAGCTGCGCCCTCAATGCGCCGTCAACGAAGGCCCCTGCTCCATTAACGGGCGACACAAGTGGACAGGGCTGGGCCACGTCAGGATTTGGGGCTCGTGGCACTAAAGGCTCGCTGTGATACGCTCCTTCCAACCGGGACTGACCGGGTGTCAATCAATGTCGCGCGAGCCCCGCTGGCTTATGCGCCAGGCTGGCTGCCTTGGCACCTTCTTCGGGATGGGATGTGCTGTACAACTTCCAAGCAGAGCTAGGTGGGAACTGTTGAACCATGCCCAGCGTTACCCACAAAACGACGGCACGATCATCAGAGTTAACCCAAAGGAAAGCTCGGTCATTGATGATGTTGCGTCCTATAGGACTTACATGCCTTCCCCTTCAGTACACGCTCTCACCTGTCATCTCAACCACTAAGGTATCTGGCAAAATGAGTCACAGCACCTTATCAAACCCGGTCAAATACACCAGGGTAACGCCCATGTCACCCTGACCGGTGCTCCACTTTTGCAATTTAGTAGTAAAAACATCAAGCGTTTGCAGCCAAGCCACCCCCAAGTCATGACACAAGATGACAAGGCCCCCCACCAAGTGCTAGTGGCGCCACGCCCATTACGGCAGAGTGTGTTACGCGCACTGGCCTGATGTGGGGGACGCCCTACTACTGGCCCTTGGTGTGGGGGACGCCCTGCCCAAGATCGTATTGTA
The DNA here is from genome assembly GCA_905146915.1 of Ostreobium quekettii. Taxonomy (NCBI): domain Eukaryota; kingdom Viridiplantae; phylum Chlorophyta; class Ulvophyceae; order Bryopsidales; family Ostreobiaceae; genus Ostreobium; species Ostreobium quekettii. Next base: position 13,624 of record CAJHUC010000130.1, read on the forward strand.
TTCCTTGTCCTACAGTAACCATTATACTTATATGGATATGGGAGTAGGAGGGGTGGTCCCGCCTAGGTCCCCGTAAAGACCTAGGTGCCCGGCGAGGCGGGTCCGCGGCTCAAAGAGGGCAGGAACCCCACACCCATAGTCTTTTCATATCATTTGGTTTCGGAGCCACCTGAGGGTGGCTACCACGCTTCCGCCTGGGAGGACGCGCAAGTTCGGAGCGACGGGCTCCCTCCCCGGTCTCCGTCATGGAGGCCGAGGAATCAGACAGTTCTGCCCGCAAGGGTACCCCCGATACGTCGGGTGAGATTGGTACACCCTGGGAGGGGACACCGACTTCGGTTGGTGCAGTTCAAGCCCGGGATGGGCAAGGAGGAGTAAAAGTCCGGGAGGACATGGCTGGACCCTCCACAACCACTTCGCCACCCGTAAGGGAAGATGAACCGATGGGGGAAGCGAGTGCCCCACCGGCGGCAGAGAAGAAGCAAGAGCAAGATCAGGGGACCATGGCGGCGCTGCTGCAGACCCCTGGTATCATAGAGCTCTTGGAACAAGTGGCGGATGCTGCTGCCAAGAAGGCGAGGGAGAAGCGGGACGAAGACACCGCAGAGAGAATTGCCTCGCTGGAAATCGCCGTCAACAAGGCCAAGAAAGAAGCTCGGGAAAATAGAGGTGGCCATGAAGAAGGCGAAGCAGCAAAGCCGCGAGGCACAAGAAGCCAAAACCTCCGCCGAAGACCAAGTCAAGGCGTTGAGCGACCGCCTCCTGAAGCAAAAGCAGTGGGCCCAGGAGGCAGAAGAGAGAAGCGCCCAACAGGCGGCAAAGGTCGTGAGGGCCCCAAGCCCGTCGGAACTACCTATGCCAACCATTCCAAAAGCCGAGGGCGACTGGAAGGTTGCCGGTAGACAGCGGCCAAAGTGGAAGAGCCCATCGCCAGGTGAGCGGCCGATGGGACGCGAGGAATCGCCATACACAGGCCGGGAGGCCAAAGCCTTAGGGCATTTTGAGAAAGTAAAAGGCCGGAAGGTCAAGATCCCGGAGCTGCGGCTCAAATCCCAGGTGCACATTAGAACACCTAGTGGATCGGACGGGACGGGAGATGAGTCGCTCACAGAAAGCGCTCAAGCAGTATGCGGAAAAAGTCCGCCAAGGCCGGGAGGCCATAACTGGAGCCCTCGGAGGCCTGCGTTACCAGAATGGGGGCCTGGTGAAAGCTCAAGGGTGCTGGAGTTCGTTCCAGACACTCGAGATCCATATAGCCGGCAACCACCGTGCCGTGCAATGTGGACAAAGTTCCACAGTGATCTCGTCGATGAGCTTGACGAGGGATGGCGGATGGCCGCCGACCAGTTTGGAGAAAGGTTAACCACCGCCAGACTGGTTAGAATACAAAGGTGGTATGGTCCTGGAATGGCAGACCAGATTGCCAAAGAGGACCCAAATTGGCCAGAAAAAATGGCCTTTGCGCTCAGACATATCCCAGAACCATGGGATGTGAGCGAGGGGAGTTCAGAGAGACCGGACCCCAATGATCCCCACGAATGGTGGGAGGAGATCTCGGAATTGTCGTTCTCATCTTGTGCATCTCCAATGCCGGGAGATATGTCCACCCGCACACAAGTGCACAGAATGGAGGAGAGACGACGCATTCGGAACCGAGATCGGTTCGCTCGTGCCAAGAAACTGGACGAGCAAAAGGCCAGAAAGGCCAAACAGTGGAGAGAGCTGAAAGCGCTGCGACGTGAGCGGGATCGTCAATTGAATCCCAAAAAGTATGAGCATAAACGAGCTCACAAATGCCAGTGCAAGGCTGAGATCAAGCGGTTTTTCTCCGCAGGAGGCAGCCAAAAGGCGCAACGCCTAGAGGTTAAGCCGCCGGCCGATGAGCTGGACCCGGCCGAGCAGGCCAAGGCCTTCGCCCGCATTGCTATGAAGGAGGGGACCTCCAAACGCTGGGCCGATCAGCAGGACAGTAGCGGCAGTGACAGTGGTGTAAACCACCCTGCCCGCTTTGTCTCCACCCAACCGGAACAGGCGTCGCCATCGGTTGTGGTGACCAGCGGTCCCAAGGCGGAGGAGACGCCAGGGAAGGAGTCCCAGCCTGAAAAGGCAAAGGCGAAGGATTCGCCTGCAGAGGAGAAAGACCCGCCTATGAAGGCGAGAGATCAGCCTGAAAAGGCAAAGGAGAGATCCAAAAGCCTACAAAGGCCAGCCACAAGTAATATTCCTGTTGAATTGCCCTTGCTGAAACTTGTTAAGAATACACTGATGCGTAACCGTGCAGAACTTGGTGATTCTGCTGGTAACGATGAGATTGTGTATCTCGGTTTAGCAGGTGAACCTGCCAGTCCAATTCCCCGGGAAAGACAAGAGACCTATGAGGTCCTACAGAAGAGGAAGCCGCTTTGCAGCAAGCAAAGGCGGATGCAGAGAAAGCTGCGCAGCTTCGTTCCTTGATGGGGGATGAAGACTATGCAGCATATCTGGAGCTGCAAGAGGCGAAGCAAGCCTCAAAAGTATGGCAGAAACTGCAGTATAAACCGGCGCTGCTGGGTCCTGGCTACCAGGAACGCCGTGCCCAACAAATGGCGGCAGAACAACGTGGTCGGGCAAAGGTGCCGCACGAAGTTCCCAGATCAACCCCAGTAATACATACCCCTGTCATTCAGGACAGGAGGGGATTCTGGGATACATTGGGTGCATTCCATGACCCTCATGGGGGGTGTACTTTAAGGGGTATTATCACCCCCGAGGGGGCCATGCCCCCTATCGTGCACAAGTCCCACGGGACGCCCTCCAATGTATACCAGTGAAACTGTGAGGCCTCTTCGATGCTCAGCAGTCGGCACTGGGCATATACATGCCAGAGGGTCATGAAGCAGCTACGGAGTGGCAGGCCATCCAAAGAACTGGCCGCAAAGTCCCCGAAGAGGGACCAGTTCAAATGCCCCCGGGACCATCGATGCAAGCAGGTCCCTCCATACCGGTTCGTCCAGTGGCTCAGCCTGAATTGGTGCCAAGACAACCGGTGAGGCCTTATACAATGGGGCAGGCTGGACAGCGGGTGACACAGCCTCTAGTGCAAACAACGCAGCAGAAGATTCAGAGGCTGCAAGAGATGTCTCCATTTGCGAAGGAGCCTGCTAGGTACCCGCCAGTTCAGTATTACCAGCCAGGGATGGCCACACAGCCAGGAATGGCCACACAGCCAGGAATGGCCACACAGCCAGGGATGGCAACACAGCCAGGAATGACGGCTCAGCCCGGGAGGGCACATCAGTCCGGAAGAACCCTGCAGGCGGAGATCGCCCCAAGGCAAGAGGAGTTCCCAACACCCGTATACGGTGGACCATCCCATCCTGAGGGATCGGGAGGTTACGAGAGGGTGTACGATTATCCGCCCAGCCACTTCCAAACCCAGGAGCCTCCACATGAGGAACTCCTATTTGGGATAGAAGAAGGCGAGTTGTTGAACCACATCGGGCGGACATGGGGCCTCCCCCGCCTCCGGAGGGGTACAATCCCCTAGGACCGGGTTACACCGGACAAGCCTATTTGGCAGCGGCGCAAGAAGTACCTTATGCGCCAGTGTATTATCAACCCGGAAGGGAAGCTCAGGTGAGCATGAACATGCCTAAGATGAACAGTCAGGGCATGAAACCCCCTAAATGGAATGAAGACAAACAGGCCTTAACCAAGTGGTTGCAAGAAATCATTATGTATTTCAAAACCACTATGGCACCCCGGACACAATAGGGATGGATAGCACTGAATACTCTTGAAGAGTCAGTGAAACATGGCCTACTAGCCCAGTTAGGGCATATATGGGGATAACAATTGATGCAGAAGTGCTCTCGCAGCCAGACTTTCAACAGTCATGGGAACATTTTAAATATGGCATGGAGACACTTTATGATCATAAATGTTCCGACTTCGAAATTTGGTCAGAAATAGCAGCCTTTACAAAGGCAGGGACCTCGGGTCCCAATACGATCAAATACATGCAGCTCTTGGAACAAATGTTTCTCAAGTGTGAGAACGAACTTGATGATTTTTCCAAGTTGCATGCATTGTATACTAGACTTCATCCAGACATCAAGAGGAAATGTCTCTTGAATAAAGATGATGAGCAATGGACCACTTATGCCAGCCTGAGGGCACATTTGTATAAAGTGGGACCAACATATGACCAGGAATATAAGGCATATGGCTCTCGTCGAAATGAAAGCCGGAATGGTAAACCGCACACGAGTACTCGTCTTGCCCCTAATCGAGTTATTCAAAAATACCACGTACTGAAAGTGGATCATCGTGGCAAACCAGTTTTGAATAACAGGCTGAGAGGTCAGGGAGGCATGACTTATAAAAATTCTCGTGTTGCTGAAACAATGAATCTGCAGGCACCCCAGAAGGAGCGGGAATATGAACCGCTGGCCGAAATCCGCGACCCGCTGGAGGGCAAGATGGTCACCAACAATGCGCAGTTACGTGCCACTACGGTGGAAGTGCTAAAAAGGGCCGGCCACTGCTTTAGATGTTTTAAGCCCTTTTCAGCAGGCCATCAGGGAGAATGCGAAGGGCGTGGAATACTCCCGTAGATGCCGGTGAGTCCCGCTCGAATGCGACCATCTGCATGTAGAATTTCTACCAAACTGTGTTTGGCAATGCGGAAGCAGAATATCATGAGTGTGAAACTGCAAACTGCACCCATGGATGTGCGAACGAATGCAGCACCAGTGATTCCTATTCCGAAAGTGCGAGCTGCACAGACTGTTGAGAATCGTGTGATGAAAATGTCTCACACTCCGGCGCAGCCGAGAACGACCCAAAGGGGTCTGCACAGTGAAATAGATCGTTCTGATCGCATGCTGAACCCTGTGCATTTCCAGCATATACAAGCACTGGTTGCTTATCGTTTCACACTTGATGCATGTGCGAACCCGAATGGGGACAACGCACTTTGTGAGTGATATTGTTCTCGAGCTGACAGTTTCCTTCGGAAACCACTCGCTCATGAATTCATGTGGATCAATCCACCTTTCCAGAATGCAGCGCCATTCTTGGATCATTATTTTGCTGAAAGAGCAAAAGCCCCTACACATGTAGATGCATGCATTCTACTGCCTGCTTGGCGAACATTCACAGACGATCCCAGGTTGCGCCAGCTGCGCACCCTTGTTCATTACCCAAAGGGTACACAATTGTTTACTCAACCGCAAACTGATCGTCCACATCGCAAGGAGATGCCTGGCATCCCTTGGCCTGTGAATGTATATTATCAACCCCCCGAGGGTTCAGCGGAGCACCGCATCCGAGGGGTCTCACAAGACCAACCTCGTTTGACCTTTACCGGTCAAGTTGGGCATCAGCCCGCCTCCATTCTCTTTGATACGGGTGCGACTGGCACCGCCTATATCAACCCAACATGTTGTCGGCGATTAGGCTTAACGCCACGCCCTCCACATGCGTTGTCGAATTGACAGCTTCGTCATCTTAATCGCCTGCACCGCTTGGCCCGAGCGACTCGACGCATTGTGGACCCCACGGAATTCTCCCTTCCTCTGCGAGAAGATCCTTTTCCCATTGAGAACGAAGTTCTCTTAGCGGATGGTACATCTCTCCCATCCTTAGGAGTTGTGGATGTCCCCTTGACTATTCAAGGGTATAAGGACACAGTCCGCTGCGTGGTTATCGACCTCTCTGACGATTATGACATCATCCTTGGCGACAATTGGCTCTATGAGCACGCCGGTGTCATTGACTATTGTCATGGTCATATCCGCGTCGTTTCTCGTGGGCGTGAGATTACTCTTCGCAGTACTCCTCGCTCCACTGATCGCCCTTCCTCACCGGCCCGTCGGATCAGTCGTTTGTGTTCGTTGGGCTTTGCTCGTCGAGCTTACCAGCGTGGTTCTCCTTTACGCTTGGTTCTGGTTTGCCGGGTCGGCGATCTCCCTGCGGGGGACGCACCAGGCCCTTCGGCCACTTCCGATCGGGAGACTACATCTCATGCTGTTTCACTCATGCTGTTTCACCAGCACAGATCACATCCCTCTTAGAGGAGTATAAGGATTTGTTTCCTGATGAACTCCCTGAGGGACTCCCCCCGGATAGGGGTGTAACGCTGACTATTCCATTAGAGGAAGGGACCAAACCGGTTAAGCGACCTGCTTTCCGGTACAGCCCAAAAGAAATGGAGGAGATCAGAACCCAGGTAGAATACCTGTTGCGAAAAGGTCTGATCACGGAGAGCAGTAGCTAGAGGTGGCCACTCAAGGGTGCCATCCAGTCCGTTAAATCCGGTTCGTTAATTTTTATCAGCTGTCTGTTAAATTTCGTTAAAGAAAAAGGGAGAAAAATTCAGAAAAAACGAAAAAAATCCAAAAAAATTGAAAAAAAACCCAAAAAATCACAACAACTACGGCTAGTTGAAAATCTAGTATGCATAGGTTAAAATAAAATACAAACATACTCTCTAATAGCGAATTTCATAAACTATAAGTATGAAAAAACCCAAAAATCCCCCAAAAATCCAAAAATCCGCTAATTTTTGGTAAATTTTTGTCTTTTTTCGTTATTTTCCGTTAATTAACGGAAAATTAACGGAAATTAACCTCTGTCCGCTATTAACGGATCCGGGTGGCCACCTCTAGCAGTAGCCCCTTCGGGGCCCCTGTGCTTTTCGTACCAAAGCCGGCTGGCAGCCTCCGAATGTGTATTGACTATCGGGCATTGAACAAAGCCACTATCAAGAACAAGTGGCTGTCAGCCACTGGCTGATCCTAAGGATAGATACCCTGTTGGATTAGTTGCAAGGGGCCAAAGTATTTTCGGCCATAGACTTGCAACAAGGGTACTACCAACTGCGAATCGATAAGGCAGATTGTGCCAAAACAGCGTTCGTCATGCCATTGGGCTTGTACGAGTTCAAGGTACTTCCCTTTGGACTTGCGAATGCTCCTGCGATATTTCAGCAGACAATGCACCATATATTTGGTGACAAAATCGGCAAACACGTCCTAGTTTACTTGGACGACATCCTGGTGTTTAGCCGAACTGCTGAAGAACATATACGATACCTAAGACAGGTGTTAGAAGTGCTGCGATAGCAAAAATTATACTGTCGAATGCACAAGTGCCAGTTCAATAAGGAGGAGATCTCCTATCTGGGACATATAATGTCTCAAGAAGGAATACGCCCAGATCCCGAAGGGATCGAGAAGGTGAAGAACTGGCCTGTACCTTAGTGCGTGAAGCACGTACAGCAGTTTCTCGGACTGGCTAATTATTTTCGAAAGTTCATCCAAGGCTATTCGAAAATGGCGACTCCCTTGACAGACTTGACCAAACAGAATGGCAAGTGGGAGTGGACGTCGAAATGTCAATCGACGTTTGAGCATATAAAGGAGTGTTTGATCACAGCTCCCTTGCTCAAGATGCCAGATCCTGAGAGACCATTCGAGGTCATTGCAGATGCCTCGCAAATTGCTGTAGGGGCGGTCCTAATGCAGGACAATCGCCTTGTTTGTTATGCGAGTAGGAAGTTCCTCCCAGCGGAGTTGAACCACAGCGTGACGGACCAAGAGGCTTTAGCCTCAGTCCACGTTGTCCAGTTATGGAGGTGTTACCTTGAAGGAACACGCTTCAAACTGGTAACGGACCACTGTCCGTTGACCTACCTTAAGTCACAACCACAGCTGAGCCGGAGACAGGCCAGGTGGTTGGAAATCTTACAACAGTTTGACTTTGACTGGGAATATCGCCCAGGACGAAAGAATGTGGCTGATCCACTCTCTCGTATTCCTCCATCGCCGGATGAACAGGTGGCTAGGAGGAAAAGTCAACTGACTGTATGTAGCTTAAGAGTAGTGCATAAGCGGGGAAGCCAAAGAGAGGCAGGAGAGATGGTAGAGGCCAAAGATCTAGCCTCCAGGATCCGTCAGGCCTATGGCAAGGATCCCCAGCTTACGTCTGTAAGACAGCAGCAAGAGATGCGCTGTACAGACGGGTTATGGTTGCGAGGCAATCAGGTATATATACCTGCCAGTCTGCGGACTGAGATCTGCCAGTTGGCTCATGACCATCCAAGTGCGGGACACTTTGGTCAAGCCAAGACCCTGGACTTGGTCCAGCGGCATTACTGGTGGCCGGGAATGTGACGAGAAGTACAGCTGTACGTCGATACTTGCCTGGTTTGTCAACAGGTTAAGTATCCTCGCCAGAAGACCCCTGGCTTATTAAAGCCATTGGGCATTCCTGGGGAGCCATGGACAGAATTGTCCATGGACTTCATCACTCAACTGCCAAAAACTAAGGGAGGTCATGATGCTATCGTCGTGTTCATCGATAGACTGACCAAAATGGTCCGCCTCGCAGCTACGACCACCGAGCTCTCCGCAAAAGGAGCAGCTGACCTGTTGGTGCAGAATGTGATAAGGCACCACGGCCTCCCCTCTCAGATAGTGTCCGACAGAGACGTTCGGTTCACTTCGAGGTTTTACCGGTACCTGGCCGAGAGGTGGAAGATCCAGCTCAACATGAGCACTGCGTACCATCCACAGACGGATGGCCAGACCAAAGTCATGAATCGGGTTCTGGAGGATTACTTACGCAGTTATACGCGTTCTGACCATGACGCGTAGGATGAACTGTTAGCCATGGCCGAGTTTGCAATGAACAACTCGAAAAACAGTTCCACCCAAGAGACCCCGTTCTATCTAAATTACGGGAGGCACCCAAGGAGTCCCTTAGCTCTTGGTGTGCAAATTCGGAAGCCTTTAAAAGGCTATGACAATCCGAATGCCCGCGGCTTGGCAGTGGCCATTGAAAGGGCACAGCAGCCTTACTTGAGGCAATCTGGTACACCCCTCGTGGAGGGATTACCAGCAGTGACACGATTTGATCACCGTGTCCAAACAGCGCTGAGAGAGGCCAGGGCGTGCTTGGAAAAAGCACGAGATAGGCAGTCGAAGCATGCTGACCGCCATCGAAGGGATGTGTCGTTTAATAAAGGAGATGACATCCTCCTTTCAACACAACATATCACCCTCAAGCACCCTGGAACTCGAAAACTATTACCGAGGTGGATTGGGCCCTTCACCATCCTCGACCGGATAGGTTCTGTCGCATATCGACTAGAACTCCCAGAAAGCATGCATAGGATACATCCAGTATTTCATGTATCGAAAATCAAGCCTTACAAGGCAAGTGGCAGAGTACAGCCACCCCCAGTACCTATCGAGATCGAAGGTGAACTGGAGTATGAAGTTGAACGTATCCTTGACAAAAGGGTTAAAAAGCGTGGGAGACGCAAAAACTATATTGAGTACCTTGTCAAATGGCTGGGATATGGACATGAGCATAACAGCTGGGAATCAGCAAAGTCAGTTGCAAATGCATAGGAATTGGTTCAAGCATTTGAAAATGGTAGAACACCTGTGATGCGAATGCAAACTGCATAAAAGTACGGGATGTACATACTGAGAAATGCTCATGTGTGACTATGCTTTGACAAGTTCTCCTGAGATGGGCCCAGAAGAACACTGGGTACACCGCTCCCCATGCCAAGACGCAATTCGGACACATGAATGCCATGTCCGTTGCGATCTTGAACAGAGAAAGACTAGACATTGACGAACCGCTCGTGCCGGCCTCTCGTGGAGCTGGGCGTGGGCGTGGCCGCGGGCGAGGACAAGGTCCCGCACCGAGCCGACGCACACCGGCATGGGCATTTGGTGGTTCCCATTCTCGGGGTCGCAGACCATAGGCCGGGAGGTCGAACATTCCAGCCATGTGGCTGAGGAAGA
>CAJHUC010000131.1:0-10117 GCA_905146915.1 Ostreobium quekettii
CAAACTGACCCTCCAGCCTGTGAGGGCTTGGCCGTTAAGGCGGCCAAACTAGTAGCCAGAGATGGTGGACCAGCCGTGGAGATCTGTGACATAGAAGCATCCCGTGAGGGACAAAAGTAAGATGATGGGATAGTCCGGGTGTGGTGTAAACTACAGGAGGTAGTTAATATTTCTATAAATGGGATATGGGAATTGGAGTGTACAATGATTAAGGTATCTTATGGGAAAGTAGACTTTATTGAAAATGCATAGGTTTTTTAACCACCACAATTGGCTTAACGATTGAGGAGATATAGTTAGTTGCATATCTAGTACTTTAGGGCCACTCTTGGACCGTATTTGGGGATGAGTTATGATCTCTGGACATGATACGATACCGAACGCTGCATTGTCACGTGACTCACACCAGTGGCCGCCCCAAAAGGGTGACCACCTGTGCAATACTATAACCATTCTGTTCCCCCCACCCTCATGCATCCCAATGGCTGCACCCGTGAGCAGCACAGTGCCACGCATCCACTACATGCACAACGGCCCCGTGCCTAGCCATCCTTGTGGCCTGAGCCCATGCTGCATGCTTGAAGACATGAGTGCCTCAGAATGCCCACCAACAATCTAGCAGAGGAGGCCCCCGCGTGCCTCATTGGGCATCTTGGCGGGCACATCGCCTGCATTCGACCAAAATCCCCGCCACCAGGAGGACATGGCAAATGGATCCACTATTTTAGCATAGTTTTAAGTGCAAAACCAACCAATGGAAGAAGCAAGGGAGGCCCTTGCAACCGCTCTAGCAGAGCCGGGCACAATGGCGGTATTTCTCCAAGCTCCTTGAATGATGGAAGTACTGGAGAAGATGGCGACAATGGTGGCCGTCAAAGCACAGGAGACACACAATCGTGAGACAACAACTCCAATCGTGCGCCTAGAGATTGAGACCGCCATAGCTCAGAAGGAAGCACGCCGCTATGAACTAGCCTTGGAAAAGTACAAGGAGCGAAGCAGGGAGGCCGAAGCCGAGAAAGTCTCCGCGCAAGAGTAGGTGGTCCGGTTGAGTGACCGCCTCTTAAAGGAGAAGCAAAAAACCCGTGAGTGGCGAGAGGAGTTGGAATGCTTGCGGACTTTGCCAGCCCCATGCAGCTCGAGAGGGCCCCCAGTCCAATAGAGCCAAAACTATCTTTGCTGAGCATTCCGGAAGATGTTGGAGATTGGAAGGTGGCCGGCCGACCAAAGGCAAAAAGAAAGAGCCCTACGGTAGGTGAGCTCTTCCCATAGCCTATACAAGGCGCAATAACATACTTATTAATTGTCGTTCAAAAACTTTGGGTTAGATCGTAGTTGCATCCTAAGATACTTAGTAATGACAAGCAGCTCAATGGGTAATCATTGACTGACAATGCTCACCAAGTGTATAACCCGTAGGCCTGAGAGCCTAGTATGGAAACCTCACAGATGTTACGTATATTGGCCTAATGTGGGGGACGCCCTACTAATTGTCTCTTGGTGTGGGGGACACTCTGCCCAAGATACAGTAATGGCACCCCAACTAGACCTTATACTATTATATGATACAAAAGTAGGTTGGGGTGGGTGTGCCTAGATCCCCGTAAGGACCTAGGTGCCTGGCCAGGCGGGTCCATACTACTAATGGTGTTGTATCATTTGGTTTCGGAGCCACTCGGGGGTGGCTCACACGCTTCCACTACACTTGGCAAGGACAACGAGAAGAGACTCCATCCCCGGCCTCTACAATGGAGGCTAAGGAATCAAATTCAGCAGCCCGTGAGGGCCAAGCCATGGAGGCAGCTGAATCAGCACCCCGAGATGGGGCACTAGCCGTGAGCGCCGGTGAGGAGGAAGCATCCCATGAGGGAATAGTGGCCGTTGAGGGGGCAGTCTGGGAGGACACAGTAGGCACATCTGCTGGCCATACCCAGGCTGAGCAGCAGGACCAACCGATGGCAGAAGCAGGGGAGACCCTCATCAACACACCAGCAAAGCCAGGAACTATGGCAGCATTTCTCCAAGCTCCTGGGATGATAGAGCTGTTAGAGAGAATAGCAGCAACCATGGCCGCCAAGGTGCAAGAAGCCTGCGATCAGGATGCAGCAGCTTGGATTGCGTAGCTAGAGGTCAAAACGGCCTCCGCCTAGAAGGAGGCATGCTAGCATGAACTGGTCTTGAAAAAGGCCAAGGAGAGGAGCAAGGAGGCCAAAGCTGAGAAGGCCTCTACACAAGAGTAGGTGGCTGCCTTGAGCGACTGTCTGCTAAAGCAAAAGGAGCGGGCACACGAGGCAAAGAAGAAAGCTGCGCGTCGGTCCATGTAGCCCGAGAGGGCCAACGGTCCGACCGAACCGAAGATGCCGAGTATTCCAGAAGCGGCTAGAGAGAGACAGGAGGTCGCCCGCTCCAGGGCAAAGAGGAAGAGCATTTCGTTAGGTGAGGATATTCAACAGCCTGAGATAGGCAAGCAAGTAGGCCCATTGGCCAGAACCTAGGGACATCGGGTTAGATCACAAGTGCATGCGAAAACACCTAGTGATGTTGAGCAGTGCAATAGAGAATGGTTGATGGAAAACACCCGTAGTGTGTGCGATCTGAGCCCCAGCAGGCCTGAGCCCAGAATGGAACCCGCACAGGCTAGTGTTGCCAGAATGGGATCCGGAGGAGGATGCTCGAGTGTTGGAATTCGAGCCAGACCCCGTATTGCAATACAACAAGCCACAAAGGTGCAGAGCCATCTGGACAAAATTCCATTCAAAGTGGCTTGATGACCTTGACAAAGGCTGGAAACTGGCCTCGGATAGGTTTGGAATATGCCTCACCATTGCACAGCTAATTAAAATTCAGCGGTGGTGTAGGCTAGGTATGGCAGATCGAATCACTATAGATGATGCCAATTGGCAAAAAAAGATGGCCTTTGCGCTCAGGCATATCCCTGAGCCATGGGATGTTAGTGATGGCAGCCTTGAGAGGCCAATTCCGAATGACCCTCACCAGCGATGGGAGGAAAATTCAAAACTTTCTTTTTCTTCATGCACCTTCCCCCTGCCTAGGGATATGTCCAAAAAGGCGCAAGTTCATCAAATAGAGAAGGAAAGGCAACAGGCCCATGACCGAGAAAGGTTTGCACATGTGCAATAGCTCAATGAGTGAAAACCTCATAGAGACCGTTGTTGTAGGGAGCAAAAAGCTCTTTAACATAAAAGAGATAAGCAGTTGAATTCTAATAAGTATAAGCAAAAGCGGGCAAGGAAATGCCAACATATGGTTGAGGTCCCAACGGTTCCTTCATGCAGGCGGTAGCCAAAAGTGCAGCACGTTGAGTCTGTCAATTTGGCGAATGAGTTGGACCCAGCGGCATAGGCTAAGGTATTCAAGTAGCTTGAGAAAGCACCAGCAGACAAGGCACCCCGTGGAGTGGAGTCAACTCGGAAAACGGCCCCATGGGCAAATGAGTCGAGTAGTGGCGATAGTGGGGTGTATCGTCCTGCCAGATTTGGCAAACCACAGCCTTCGGTGAAGGCCAAGCAACCCAAAGAGACAAAGAAGAAGCAAATAGGTGAAATCCCTACTGCAGCTCTACTGGAGCCACTTTGCACATCTTGTGTCCATGATCATACAGAAGCGGGTGATGTTGTAGGGCATGATGATGTTGTTCTTATTGGATCAACAAGAACTCCAAGTAGTCCCATTCCTCGTGAGAGGAGAGAGACCTATGCAGTCTTGAAGGGACAGGAGGAGGCACTGGAGAAAGCAACTTTGGAAAAGGCATGAGCAGAAGCTAACAAGAAAGCCCAACTGCTTGTGGCATTGGGTAAAGAGGAGATGGTTGAGTATCTCCAATTCAAGGAGGCTTAGCATGCAGGTCAGTAATCTCAAGCATCCCATCAGGGGGACAACAATGCAACTCAGGAAATCCAGGAGATTAAGTACACCATGGGTAAACCTGACCTGACTTTCAAGAAGCGGAAGGAGCCACTTAGGATCCGAGAGACCAGGGGGGCACAAAGAGGTCCTACCAAAGGTACATCCTCTATCCGTGCAGGACATCCATGGATGTTGGGATACCCTAGGAGCCTTTCACGGCCAATATGGGGGAAGTATATTACAAGGGATATTACTACCCGATCGGAGGGAAGGCGCTCTGTCGGGCCTCCGTTCCCCTAGACAAACTCCACATAATACCGGCATGCCTGCGATCTATTTTTTATGTGCAGTAAAAGATATTGGAAACACACATGCTGGATGTTCAACAAGCAGCCACTGAGTGGCGGGCAGTCCAGTGAATGGGCAGGAGGATCCCCCATGAGGGTTTTGAGCCTACACAAGGTGTTTCCAGGGTGCCAATTCCATAGGCACCTTAGGCAGCGCAGGTGCCTGCCCAAACTTTTATGATGGGAAGGCCAGGTCTAGGACCAACGTAGCCATAGCATCATACAACATAGCAGAAAATCGAGAGGTTGCAGGCTTTGTCGCCATTCATTCCTAGACAGCAGTTGTAGGCTACCTAGCTAGTTTTCCCTGGACAACCGCAGCAACCATCAGCACTGCCAAGATTGCAGTTTTAGTAGCCATTCTAGGAACCACAATAGCCACCTATGGCATAGCAGAAATCAATAGCTCAATAGCAATAGCAACCTATGTAGCGAGTCCAACCACCGTTGTTAGCCTCCGTGGGACTAGTCTAGCAACAGTTAGTTGGGCTAGGACTAGTGCAGCATTTGGGACCATCGCAACTAGGATATGGCTAGGAGTAGCCCATAATGGCACCAAGGCAACCAATAGGTCTATCCCAATAGTGCAACGATCCCACCATGTTCCAGCAGCCATCAGAGGCAAAACAAGAGGAACTACTATTTGGGATTCACAAGGAACCAAGCTACATGTAGGCACCTGTGCCACCGCATCAAGAGTATGTTGCCTCCATTGCGGTAGGACTCCATATGGCAATGGATAGACCACCACCACCGCCAGAGGATTATGACCCCATGGGACCAGATTAACTGAGGTTGGGTCAGAGGTACCTGATGGCAACACAGGAAATGCCATTTGCTTTTGTTTACATGCATCCTGAGAGGGAACTGTAGGTGAGCATGCTAAAGATGAATAATCAAGGTATTAAACCCCCAAAGTGGAATGAAGACAAGTAGGCTTTGACTAAGTGGTTGCAAGAAATTATTATGTATTTCAAAACCACTGTTGCACCCCGAAGTCAATGGGGATGGATAACACTAAACAGTCTTGAAGAGTTAGTGAAGCATAGCCTACTTGCGCAATTGGGACACTTATGGAAAGTTACCATTGACGCAAAAGTGCTCTCCTAGTTAGATTTTCAATTATCATGGGAATAGTTTAAGTATGGCATGGAGACACTTTATGATCATCAATACTCAGATTTTAAAATTCTGTCTGAGATAGCAGCCTTTACAAAGGCTGGGACCTCTGGTCCCAACACCATTAAATACATTCAGCTGCTTGAGCAGATGTTTCTCAAGTGTGAGAAGGAGATGGATGACTTCTCCAAGTTGTGCACATTATACACAGGGCTATGGCTCGATATCAAGTAAAAATGCTTGTTGAACAAAGGCGACGAGCGATGGTCTATATACGCAAGCTTAAGGGCTCATTTGCATAAAGTGGGACCAACATATGACCCAAAATATAAGTCATATGGCTTGCATCTTCCCAACAGCAATACTAGCAAAAGCAATACAAGCAATAACCTTGTACCAAATAAAGTCATTCGAAGCATTATGCTTTGCGAGTTGGCAATAAGGGAAAACCCATTCTCCCTACAAAACACAAAGTTCATAGTGGATAGGTCTACAAGGTTTGCAATGCTGATGCGCAAGGGGGACACCACCGCCATGAGGATCACAAGTTCGAGCTCATTGAGGCCATCCGTGACCCCATGGAGGGACAAGTCGTCACAAGTCAGTCACAGCCGCATGACTCGATGGTGGATGTGCTAAAAAGAGCTGGAAAGTGCTTTCGATGTTACAAGCTTTTCTATGTTGGATACTTCTCCGATGGCTCTTGTCTTGGCGAAGGCAAATTGCCACCCATGAAGGTGAGCACCCCGCGATCAGTGAAACATAATCGTGTTAAAAGTATTGTAAATGCACTCTGTACAGAAATGCAAGGAAACAATTTGGGTAATGCTTTACTCAAAGTGCAACCAATGAATAATCGTTACACAGTTGCACCTGCAGTTCCTATGCCCAAAATGTGTACAGTGAAGCGCACTGATTGTTAGAAGCAAGGGTTGAACCCCGTGGGTTGTTGTGACTCCGCAACCCAGGAATGCCCGCATCTTCCATTAGATCATTCTCATCGCATGCTCAGCATTATACACTTTAAATACATCCAATCACTAGTATCACACCAATTTACTTTGGATGCTTGTGCAAACCCAAATGGGGATAATGCTCTATGCGAGTGGTTTTGCTCGACTATAGACAGCTTTCTGTCAGAAAGTTTCTGAGCAAGCCTCTACAGAATGAGTTTGTATGGATTAACCCACCATTCAAAAATGCAACTCCATTTTTGGACCACTATTTTGCAGAGCGTGATAATGTCTCAACGCATATTGGTGCTTGCATTTTACTTTAACGTGGTGATGTTTTACCAAACACCCACGACTGTATAAGATGCACACCCTTGTGCATTACCCAAAAGGGACTAAGTTGTTTACACAAGCTAAGGATGACCAAACTAGTTGTGTTGCTATGGCAGGCATACCATAGTCTGTGAATGTGTAATATAAATCCCCCAGTGGGAGCAGCGCAACACTGCATCCGAGGTGTTTCAATAGATCAGCCACAATTAATTTCACATGTCATGTTGACCACTAGTCTGCATTCGTTTTCTTTAATACTGGTATGATTGGCACTACATATATCAACCGAACTTGTTGTTGATGGTTGGGCTTAACGCCTAAGTAGCCAAATACAACCTCTAATTGATATTTGCATTAATTGCATTGCTTACAACAGCTTAATCATGCCACTCATCGTGTTGTGGACCCTATGGAGTTTTCCACACCCCCGAGTGCTTCGATAGACTCCCTTGACGAGAGGTTCTCCTTGTGGACAGATCCTCACTCCCTTCCTTGGGGGTTGCGGATGTTTCTTTAGCTATTCAAGGCTATAAAAAACCATTTGGTGTATCGTTATTGAGCTATCTGATGATTATAACACTATCCTTAGCGACAATTGGCTCTATGAGCATGCCGGTGTTATTGATTATTGTTGCAGCCACATTTGTGTGATTTCTCGCGGCTGCAAGATCACTCTTAGCAGTACTTTGGGAGTTCCCGCTTCTTTGCAGCCTGTGATGGGCACCTATTCCTCCACTTTGAATATTCGTCGTTTGGATCATTTGTGTTCCCTGGGATATCCCCAACATGCCTACTACCGGGGTTTGTCTTTTCAATTGGTTTTGGTTCACCGGGTCGGTGATCTCCCTAAGAGGGATGCACCAGGCCCTTTGGCCATCATAAGCCTATCAGTCGATGCAAGTCGTGAGACCATTTCCCATATAGTAGATCCTGATAGGATCTCTGCATTTTTGGAGAAGTGTGAAGACTTATTTCCTGATGAACTACCTGTAGGACTTCTTCCAGACTAGGGGGTCGCATTGACCATTCCCCTAGAGGAAGATACCAAACCGGTGAAACAACCAGCTTTCTAGTACAGTCCTAAAGAAATGGATGAGATAAAAGAGAAGGTAGATTATATCCTTCAAAAAGGTCTTATTATAGAAAGCAGCAGCCCTTTTGGGACCCCGGTACTCTTTGTACCAAAACCAAATAGTAGTCTCCGGATGTGCATTGATTATTGGGCACCGAACAAGGCTACTATTAAAAATAAATAGCCGATACCTTGTAGAGATACCCTTTTGGATCAGCTACAAGGAGCCAAAATATTTTTCGTTATTGACTTATAGCAAGGGTATTACCAACTTTGTATTGACAAGGCTGATTGTGCCAGAATAGCATTTGTAACCCCACTAGGGATATATGAGCTTAAGATGCTTCCCTTTAGACTCACAAATGCACTAGAGACATTCCAGCAGACCATGCAACATATAATTGGTGACCAAATTGGCAAACACATTCTGGTGTATTTGGAAGATATGATGGTGTTTAGCCAAACTATTGAAGAGCACTTATGACATTTGAAACAGGTATTAGAGGTACTGTGGCAACAGAAATTATATTGTTGTTTACACAAGTGTCAGTTTAATAAAGAGGAAATCTCCTACTTGAGACATGTCGTATGCTAAGAAGGCATTTGGCTAGATCCAGAAGGAAATAAGAAAGTAAGGAACTAGCCGGTACCACAGTGTGTGAAGCATGTTCAATAGTTCTTGGGACTGGCAAACTACTTTCGAAAGTTTATTCAGGGCTATTCGGAGATGGCCACCCTATTGGTGGACTTGATCAAAAAGAATGGCAAATAGGAGTGGACCAAAGAGTGTTAGTCAATATTCGAGCATATAAAGGAGTGTTTAACAGCAGCTCCGTTACTCAAAACGCCAAATCCCAGCAGGCCGTTTGAGATTATTGTAGAGGCATCCCAGACTATTGTGGGAGTGGTGCTCATGCACAATAATCATCCCATTTGTTACGCTAACAGAAAGTTCCTCCTGGTAGAGTTGAACTATCACATGACAGATCAACAAGCCTTCGCTTTTGTGCATGCCATCTAGTTGTGGAGATGTTACTTAGAATGTACATATTTGAAACTGGTGATGGATCACTACCTGCTGACTTATTTAGAGTCACAACCACAATTGAGTTGGCAACAAGCCAGATGGTCAAAAATATTTTACAGCAATTCGACTTTGACTGGGAATATCGCCCAGGGTGAAAGAATGTGGCTGACCTACTCTCTCCCATTCCTCTATCCCCTGATGAATAGGAAGCTAGGAGGAAAAGTCAACTAGCTATTTATGGCTTGAGAGCAATGCGCAAGTGGGACAATCGAAGATGATGGTAGAGGCAGAAGACTTAGCCTTGCGGATCCATCAGGCTTATCATCATGACCCCCAACTTGAGTATGTAAAACAACAATAGGATCTGTGCTATACAAACGGTCTCTAGATGAGAGGCATGCAAGTATATATACCAACTAGTCTAAGGACTAACATCTGCCAGTTGGCACACGACCATCCACGTGTTGGGCACTTTGGTCAAGCCAAAACCCTGGACTTGGACTAGAGGTACTACTGGTGGCTAGGAATGTGAC
Organism: Ostreobium quekettii; assembly: GCA_905146915.1. Classification (NCBI taxonomy): domain Eukaryota; kingdom Viridiplantae; phylum Chlorophyta; class Ulvophyceae; order Bryopsidales; family Ostreobiaceae; genus Ostreobium; species Ostreobium quekettii. The sequence continues at coordinate 9,252 of CAJHUC010000131.1, forward strand.
AAGAGGTGTACCTATATGTGGACACCTACCTGGTTTGTCAGCAAGCAAAGTATTTTTGTCAAAAAATCCCACACTTGTCACATCTATTGGGCATTCCTGACAAACCATGGACTAAACTGTCTATGGATTTCATTATACAATTGCCGAAAACTAAGGGTGGTCATAATACTATCATCATATTCATTGATAGGTTGACCAAAATAGTACATATTGCAGCCACCACGACTGAAGTCTCTACAAAAGAAGCAGCAAACCTGTTGGTGTAGAATGTGATTGGGCACCATGGTCTCCCCTCTACGATAGTGTCAGATAGAGATGTTTGGTTCACTTCCAAATTTTAATGGTACCTCACAGAGAGATGGAAAATACAACTCAACATGAGCACTGCGTATCATCCTTAAACGAATGGCCAGACCAAAGTCATGAATCGGATTTTGGAGGATTACTTGCACAATTATACACATGCTAATCAAAACGTATGGGATGAACTGATAGCCATGGCTGAGCTTGCAATGAACAACTCGAAAATTAGTTCAACCCAAGAGACCCTATTCTACTTGAAATATGGTCAACACCTTCAGAGTCCTTTAGCTTTTGGCATGAAAATTCGGAAGCTATTGAAAGGCTATGACAATCCAAGTGCTCACGGGTTGGTAGTGGCCATTGACATAGCATAGCAGCCTCACTTAAGGTATACTAGTACACCCCTTGTGGAGGGATTATCAGCAGTCACACGATTTGATCACTATATCCAATCAGCGCTAAAAGAGGCCAGGGTGTGCTTAGAGAAAGCACAAAATAGGCAGTCAAAGCATGCTAACCGCTATTGGAGTGATGTGTCATTTGATAAAGGAGATAACATCCTC
>CAJHUC010000132.1:0-14381 GCA_905146915.1 Ostreobium quekettii
TGGGAACACTCAGGGGTGTGGAAAACTCAATATGATCCACAACACGACGAGTGCTATGAACCAGTTGCTATAAGCAGTGTGATGTAACTACCAATTAGAAACCAAATATGGTTGCTTAGGTGTTAAGCCTAACTGATGATAATAAGTCAGGTTTATATATGCAGTTCCAGTCACACCAATATCAAAAAGAATGAACATGGACTGATGGCCAACTTGGCCTGCAAAAATCAATGAGGGTGATCCATAGATACACCTCATATGCGGTGTCCTGCTGCTCCCACTGGGGGTTTATAATAAACATTCACAGACCAAGGAATACCGGCCATTGCAGTGCGATCTGTCTGGTTGGTATTCGGCTATGTGAACAACTTAGTACCCTTGGAGTAATGTACTAACGTGCGCATTTGACGCAAACATGGATTTTCAGTTAAACAATATCACGCTAGTAATAATATACAAGCGCCAGTCTTGGTAGGAGCTTTTTTGCACTCTGCAAAGTAATGTTCCAGGAATGACATCGCATTCTGGAATGGTGGATTAATCCACACAAACTCGTTCTGCAAAGATTGTTTTAAAAAGTTATTTGCAGTCGAGCAGAATTGCTTGCATAGAGCATTATCCCCTTTTGGGTTTGCACAAATATCTAGGGTAAACTGATGTGATACCAGTGATTGGATATGCTAAAAGTGCGTAGTGCTGAGCATGCGATTAGAAAGGTCTAATTGAAAATGTGGGCCCTCTTGGGCTGTGGAGTCTTGACGACTCTTGGGGTTCAACCCCTATGACTGACTAGTAGAATACTTTATTGTACACACTTTGGGCATGGGAACGACAAGTGCAATAGTGTGAAGATGATTCACTGGTGGTACTTTAAGTATTGCATTACTCACATTATCCTTCTGCATCTTCCTACAAATTGCATGTGCAACACTGTGATTTCCCTGATGTTTCACTGATTGCGGGGTGCTCACTTTCATGGGTGGCAGTTTGCCTCTGCCGGGATAAGTACATCCAAGAAGTGTCCATTATAGAAGGGCTTGAAATAGAAAAAGCACTTTCTAGCTCTCTTCAGCACCTCCACTATTGTCTCATGTAGTTGTGACTGGCTCATAACGGCCTTTCCCTCCATGGGATCATGAATAGCCTTGATGGGCTGAAACTCGTATTCCTTGTGTGCTAAGATCCACCTGTGCATCAGTATTGTGAACCTTGTGGACTTGCCCCCCACAAACCTTCGGTTTTGTATGGAGAATGGGTTTACCCCTATTGTTAACCTTTAAAGCATAATGCTTTCGAATGGCTTTATTATGTCCGAGGTTATTGCTCATATTGCTTTTGCCATTACAGCTACTAGATAGACGTGAGCCATATGACTTGTGTTCCTGGTTATATGTTGGTCCCACTTTATACAAATGAGCCCTCAAGCTTGCATAAGTGGACCACTACACATCATCTTTGTTTAACAAGCATTTTCGCTTGATATCAAGATGCAATTCTGTGTATAATGCATGCAGCTTAGAGAAGTTATCCATATCCTTTTTACACTTAAGAAACATTTGTTCAAGCAATTGCATGTATTTGATGGTGGGGAGTTACCATTGACGCAGAAGTGCTCTCGCAGCTAGACTTTCAACTGTCATGGGAGTAGTTTAAGTATGACATGGAGACACTTTATGGTCATAAATGCTCAGACTTTAAGATTGGGTCTGAAATAGCAGCCTTTATAAAGGTAGGGACCTCTGGTCCCGACACCCAAGTGACCTAGTTGGGCAAGTAGGCTGTGTTTCACTAACTCTTCAAGAGTGTTTAGTGCTATCCACCCTCATTGACTTCGGGGTGCAACAATGGTTTTGAAATACATAATGACTTCCTGCAACCACTTAGTCAAAGCTTGCTTGTCTTTATTCCACTTTGGGGGTTCATGCCTTGATTATTCATATTTGGGATGCTCACCTGTAGTTCCCTCTCGGGATGTATATACACAGAAGCAAACGGCATTTCCTGTACTGATGTAAGATACCCCTAACCCAACCGCAGGTAGCCTGGTCCTATGGGGTCGTAGTCTGCAAATGGCGGTGGTGGCCCATCTGCTGCCATATGGAGTCCTGCTGCAATAGAGGCAACCTGCTCCTAATGCAGTGGCTCAGGAGCCTACATATAGTGTAGTCCCCCAAACAACAACTCCTCCTCTTCTGGTTCTACTGATTGCTGGAATAGAGAAGGATCACTATACTACTGGGATGGACCTGCTGGTTGCCCTGGTGCCATCATGGGCTGCTTCTAGCCATATCCTAATTGCGATAGTTCCAACTATTGTATTGGCCCTGGTCTCACTAACTGCTACTATTGAATTGATCAAATCAAAATTGGCAGCGGTGGTTGGATGGGCTGCAAATATGGCTACTGCAGTTGGACCATTGAGGGACCGCCATATTGTTGTGCTATATGTGGCTGCGTTGGTGCCTGAAAAGGCTATAGAAATTGTGGTTCTAGTTGCACTATGAGTGGTTGCTGCTATACAGAAAAGGAAGGTGGCTGCTGCACAGCGTGCGACTATTGTTTAGGGCCAAACGAAGACAAAGCCGGTAGCCTCTTGATCTTCTGTTGCATTGTATGAGGTTGTGGCTGCACTACTCCCGGTCCTAGCCTTCCCATCATAAAGGGCTGGGCAGGTGCCTGTGTTGCCTGAGGTGCATGTGGAATTGGCACTTTAGAAACAACTTGTACAAGTGAAACCTTATGAGGGATCCTCATGCTTATCCTCTGGATTGCTTACCACTCTGTGGCTGCTTGTTGAATATCCAACATATGTATTTTTAGTGCCTTTTGCTACACCTCGAAGGTAAGATGCAATTGTGCCGGTATTCTACAGAGTGCATCCAGGGGGACAGAGGCCCTATAGGGCGCCTTCCCTCCGACTGGGTGGTAATATCCTTTGTAATATACTCCCCGTATCGGTCATGAAAGGTCCCAAAGTATCCTAACACCCATGATATGGCGGGTGTGCCTTTGGGGTAGGACTCTTTGTGTCCCGTGGGTCTCTTGCACCCTAAACGGCTCTCTCCACTACTAAAAGGCAAGGTCAGGTTCACCCATCGTATATTTGATCTCCTGGTATTCCTGACCTGCACTGCTCTCCCCTTGATGGGGGGGGTTGAGCCTGCTGATGGGTATGCCGAGACTCCTTGAATTTAAGGAATTTGGCATACTCTTCTTTGCCTATTGCTGCCAGCAGTTGGGCTATCTTGTCAGCCTCTACCCTTGCCTTTTCTAGGGGTTTTTCCTACCGCTTCACAACAATATATACCTCCTTCCTCTCTTGAGGAATGGGCCTCGCTAGAGTGCCTGTTGATCCAATATACACAACTTCACCACGTCCAGCAGAGTCTCCCACATCTGCTTGCTTATGGGCATGTGAAATACGGACAAGCTCTAGTGGAGCTACACCAAGAACATAACCTGAAGTTTTTTTCAATGCCTTTTTAGGTTGCTTTGCCTTTTTAGAAGGTAGCGGTTTTGCCAAATCTGGCAGGACGATTCACCTCATTGTTATCACTGCTCGAGCAGTGACTCGAGCTCGACTCATCTGCCCATGGGGTTGCTTTCCAAGTCGACTCCAACCACGGGGTACCTTATCTACTGGTGCTTTCTTAGGCTCCTTAAATACCTCGGCCTGCACGATTGGGTCCAACTCGTCAGCCAAGTTTACGGCCTCAACGTGCTGCACCTTTTGGCTACTACCTACATAAAGGAATCGATGGACTTTAGCCTTGCGCTATTGTTTCCTTGCTTGCGTTTGCTCATATTTATTGGGATTCAAGTTGAATCATTCAACTGCTTATCCCTTTCATGACAAAGAGCTTTCTGCTCTCTATGCCGACAATCTCTACGAGCTTTCCACTCATCAAGTTGCTTCACTTGAGCAAACCATTCTTGGTTACGACCATGTTGTCACTCCTTTTCCATGCGATTGGCGTGGTTTTTGGCTCGATGCACGGGTGATGTGCCGCGGCACCGAATCCAGCCCGAACAGGCCTCCTCTGCCAAATGACGGTGGGCGGTCCGGGGCGCTCGTTTTTCGGGGTGCGCAGTGTGGGCCCAGTCCTGCAAACGGCAGGGCACGGGGCGGCAGTGCGCGCAGTGGGGGCACGACGCCAGTGCAGCTCATGGGCACAACCACATGGAGGTGAGTGGTCAACAAGAATTACAACAAGTCGGGCATCAGGGTCACCCTTTGGCGTGCCCCGCATTATGTGACAATGCAACCAACGTCACTGTATAGATAATATCTCATCCCCCAGTACGGTTGAGGAGGGGCCTTTAAGTACTAAAACTTCTAACAATTATATCTCCACTACTGCTAACCCGAATGGCCTGATTCAAGAACCTATGACTTCCTAGTAAGCTCTCTAAAAGGTTTATTACTATTTATTATACTTCCCAAATATGCATAACCAAGGAAATAGACTACCCCCTATGCTTTACACCACAGTACTCCCCCCTGGGGGTAGCTTTGCCCTCGAAATGTCAGGCTAACCAGTGGCCTTAATTATCCTCTACTGGTCTGTCTCTCTTGGCCATTTTCTTGAGCTCCTCTTAGTAGGTAAAATTCTCCTCAAGAGTCCAAGTGGCATCATCCAACAAATAGTCCTTCCAGAGGACCAAGTACTCCTTCTGCCGCTTGGTACTGGGACTGGTCCACCACCAACGCAGTAAGCTCTCAACGTCGTATGGCTCGTCATCCTTGGGCTTGATCTCCTCAACCTGACCAAATGTAGTGGGTTGCGTCCATGAACTGGTCTTGAAAGGATGCAACAAGCTGACATAAAACACATTGTGTATTTTCCGCGTTTTTGAAAGATCAAGTTCATAGGCCACATGTCCCACCGGAGGACAATGAAGAATGAGCCAACGAACCTCTTCAACTTGCGGATCGGTGCATTTTTTAAGTTAAGGTGCTCTGTTGAGAGCAACACCTGATCCCCACTACTAAACTGCTATTCCCTTCTCTTCTGGTCGGCTTGTGCCTTCTAGAGGTGGCCACCCGGATCCGTTAATAGCGGACAGAGGTTAATTTCCGTTAATTTTCCGTTAATTAACGGAAAATAACGAAAAAAGATAAAAATTAACCAAAAATTAACAGATTTTTGGATTTTTGGGGGATTTTTGGGTTTTATTCATACTTATAGTTTATGGAATTCGGTATTAGAGAGTATGTTTGTATTTTATTTCAACCTATGCATACTAGATTTTCAACTAGCCGCAGTTGTTGTGATTTTTTGGGGTTTTTTTTGAGTTTTTTGGATTTTTTTTCGTTTTTTCTAAATTTTTCTCCCTTTTTCTTTAATGGAATTTAACGGACAGCTGATAAAAATTAACGAACCGGACTTAACGGACCGGATGGCATCTTTGAGTGGCCACCTCTAGTGCCTTCATGCGATCTTGAGCCCAGTTCAGAAATTTGATTGCCATTGAGAAATTCCTCTGCATCTGCTCTACGAACTGGTTGACCCTCTCAATGAGAGTAGAGTCACTATCGCGGATAAGTTCTTCCGGAGTACACGGATGGAAGTGTAGTTTAAGTAAAACGGCGTGTACCCGGTCGCCTGCGTTGGGTTGTTATTGATCACAAACTCGACGGTGGACAACAACCACTCCCAGCTCGATCCATCCTTCCCGGCATATAAAGTGCAGCGTAAAACCATCTCCACCACCCTATTCATCGCCTCTATTTGGCCATCCGTCTATGGGTGGTAAGCGCTGGACATCCTCAATGAACTCCTCAGAATGTTCCACAACTCGCGCCAGAACTTGGACACAAACGTGGGTCTCTATCACTCACAACAGAACATGGGATTCTGTGCAACTTTCCAACAGTGGTCCAGTAGAGTTGGGTTATGTCAACAGCTATGATAGTCTAGTTGACAGGCGCCAGATGCACCATCTTCATGGCCCGATCCACAACTATGAGTATCCCATTGTTCCCAGCCTCAGACTTTGGTAGACCCATAATGAAATCCAAACTAACATCGGCCCACTTCTGTTCTGGGAGTTTTAATGGCTGCAACAATCTAGCAGGGACATGGTGAATGGCCTTCTCTTACTGGCAAATTGGGCACCCCATCACAAAGTCCTAAATATCCAGGGTGTGCTCAAGCTAGTAGAAAGTCTTCTAAATATTCTTTAACATTTTGTGGTAGCCCAGATGTCCTGAATAAGGGACTTCATGTAATTCCCTCATGATCTACTTCTTGATATCTGGGACATCTGGCACCACCAGCCGCCACTGTGTCTTCCGGGTTTTATCGCTGTCTCTCACTTTCAACAATCCTCCTGTAATCCGGAAGGATCAATCTTCAATTATCAACGCATTGTCCTGGGTAGATTCCAGTTGGGAAATGATATCTGCCCAACGTGTATCCTCTTATATGCCCTTTTTAGTCCCCTCCCTCATGTTTCTCACCAATGAAATGTGGGACCTAGCAACAAAAAGTGAAGGTCCCAACTCGTCATCTTGACCCGCGGCTTGGATCTCCTCTGGTCTATTCTTTGCAAAAACTTGATCCAATTTTCGTTGGATCACGTTGTCAGACTTGTCCTCTCCAAGTAGCAACCTTTTTACCAATGACCCTTCTTCCTCTCGGACGTGGACCATCTCCTTCACGTCCCTTAGACTTCTGTATGAAAGGAAGTCTGCGGGGTTTTTATTCCCTGGTATATGGACCAGGTCATAGTCGTACCCCTGAAGAGCTTGAACCCACTTCCAAATCCGCCTGTTCACTGAAGGTTGATTAGCCAGGTTTTTTAAAGAGTAATGGTGTGTATGGACGGTGAAGCGACGACTGGTAAGGTAATGCCGCCACTTCCCCATGGACCACGTATGTACTATATTTTGTCTCAACAGGATTTATCTTCCTACTCTCATAGCAGATTGGCTGTAATCCAGAGCCAAAATCCTGCTGCAAGATTGCACCAACCGACACCTCTGATGCATCTATGGTGACGGTGAACTCCTTCTCAAAGTCGAGTAGCTAGAGAACCGGGGTGGTGACCATGGCCTTCTTAAGCCCATTGAATGCTTTTTCCTCTTGATCACCCCAGACCCAAGGTACATTCCTCTTTGTGAGATCCGCCATTGGAGCTGCGATCTCACTAAACCATCGGATGAACTTTTTATAAAAAATGTAGAGCCCCAAGAAAGACCTCACATATGTGACGGTCTCCGGCATTGACCAATCCAGAATAGCCTTGACCTTTGGCAGTGATGGCGTGATACCGTCCTTCCCAATGTCGAAGCCAAGGTACTCTACTTTGGTTTTGAAGAATTCACACTTTGGGAGTCGCCCAAAACACTTCTCCAACCGAAGTCCGTCCATTATTGCCTTTATGTGCTGCAAATGCTCTTCCTTGGTATGACTATATATCAAAACATCATCCAGGAATACAAGCACAAAATTGCCAAGGCCATCTTTGAGTAGATGGTTTATAATCCGCTGAAATGTAGCTGGCGCATTGCATAGCCCAAAGGGTATGACCGTATACTCAAATGAACCATATCTCGACATGAAGGCAGTTTTGTGGATGTCAGCCTCTTTCACCTGTATCTAGTGATATCCTGAGGCCAAATCGATTTTGGTAAAATACTGTGCTCCGTGGAGACGATCCATGAGTTCATCCACTTTTGGGAGAGGATACCGGTTCTTGGTAGTGATTTTATTCAAGGCCCGATAGTCGATGTAGAGTTGCCACTTGCCATCCTTCTTTGGAATAAATAGCTTTGGCGCTCCATATGGGCTCGTGCTGGGCTGAATCCACCCCTGGTCAAGGAGATTGTTAATTTGGCATTTGAGCTTGTTCAACTCAGCCACACTCAGCCTATGGGCTTTTGTGAGGTGGTGGTTCTCCTGACGTTGTCTCAATCTCATGGTCCACTATTCTCTTGGGTGGTGGTCTATAGGGTAGCTTGTCCAGGAATACGTCTCTATACTCCTCCAGAATTCCTTTCAGTTTATCCTAGACAGCTGGTTCAGCTTCTTGCAACTTTTTATGAATCACTTCCATGATCGGTACCTCAGTTTTTGTAGGCCCAATTTCCTTCATAACCCAACGTCTATCTCCCTCAGTTTGGCCCATTGCTACACCGGTCTTGGCCTTGCTCTTTTTGGTTTTCTCCTTTGGCGGAATTGTAGGCCATAACAGACACAAGAATATAGGAAGATCACTTTTGTTTGCCCTTTTAGCTGCTTGACGCATAGACATGAAATCGATTTTAGGGCATACAGGCTGGCTAACTACTCGTCCAACCATCTTGACTTTCTTCCTGTGCACACCTTTGGATTTTTCTGGAGTGTTCGAGGTTTCATTTAGCAAAATTGTAGGTACCCCCTATGGGGAGACTCAACCGCCCTCGGTGAGTCATGACCAGTCGATATATGACGATCTAGCATGTGTGACCACTCGCGTACCAAGGAAGGTGGTTCCCAAAATGATGGGGAACAGAACCGAGCGTAAGAATCATTCCTCATAATATTGGGGTCATAGGCATCCTTTCCGAGAGAGTGGAAAGTGTGCTGAAGACTAGACAACCCATGGTCAACGATGTTACATGAGGCAATGTTAGGTGTTTTAATTCCTTGTACCACCTCCAATCCATCACCATGTTTGAGCACCAAGGAATTCATTCTCCAATCAATCAACGGGTTGACAGTGTCCAACCAATCTTGACCGAGAATGACCTGTATGCCCTCCATCATGGGCACAACAATGAAAGACACCCTGCTGGCCATGCGTCCAATACATACGAGAGCATCAGATGCAATGGCAGTCAACACTACGGTATTGCCATTGGCTAACTCCAATGAGGAGTATGCACCTATGAAATCCAATGGTGGGAGAGTTTTCAATTGCTCACTCACAAATGAGCAAGTGGCACCCAAATCCACCAGTGCAGACACATGTGTGTCATGTACCATTGCTCGCACAATCAAGAGCAAGTGATCCTGAGTTGTAGACCCTGAGGCTTGGGGCCCGAGCCTCAACCGCTCGCAACATTGTGTTCTACAGTGGCTTCACTCCTTTGAATCTAGCAATTGGGGGCTCCCGCCACATTTGACAGAAACTCATCTGCCTTTTTAGGCACCCCAATAGTCTGTGCTTTCCCTAAAGCTATTTTCCCCTTAGCATAGCATTTGCGGCGTCGACGCCATCGTTCCACCCTGCACCTCCACTACCTCAACCTCTGTTGGCACTTTTGTTGCCACTTGCTGAGGTACACCGCACAAATGGTTCAGCTCCTCTGTCTAAACCAGACCCAACACCCTGGACGTTGCCTTGACTGGCCTGAGCTGGGGCCAATCAGTTTCCCTACCTCTGTTGTTGGGAAACATCCTCACTTCTGGCGGAATGCTGATCCGCCTCCCAATCCATCTGATCGGCCATCCTCCTCAACTACTTACTGGTGGCCAAGATAGCCACCCTGGGCTTACCCTGGCCCCGTCCTCATCCTCTCTGTCTAGACCCACTAGACTGGTGTCCCGGGTGGTGAGTGGACCCAAACTGCTATGGGGGACGAGACGGACTGACCTGCCCATGCCCGCCATCAGATCACTGTCGATGTCCATGGGGATTCTACTGATACTGCGGGTGATATTCATTCTGAATGAAGTTCCAGCCTTTTGCAACGAACTTGGCTGCTTTGCATTCTGTTTGTTGGAATTTCCTCTACTGCTTCCACCTCTTTTTCACTTCCTTGATTGGTCACCACCATTTCCTTTTTTGGTAGATAAACTGTCGTCCTTGCTGGCTTTCGAGAATTCAATAGCCTCCTTGGGGCGTGCGACCAGGTGTTCTGCTTCAGCCAATGTTTTGGGGGCGACCTTGGTAGCTTCCAATCTGTATGGCTGCCGCAATCCAAAAATCCACTATTGAAGTGCTATTGTAAGGGGCAAAACTGCTGGAGGCAGATTGCTCGGCGATTTTGGTCGGGCAGCAGCTCAGGTTTGAGCGTGGGGACAACGGCACAGAACCGCAGCAAACGTGGATTACAATGTCCACCTTGGACGGCATTAAATAGCCGTCCAAGGGCGGGGTTTGGGCAGGCCAACCGGCACATGCCAGATTGGCGACCTTATGATGTCCAGATGTTCGAATTCAAACCCCTCCCATAAACCCCGTTTTGTCCCGCAAGTCACCATGACTAATCCCATTGTCATTATCACCCAATCTTAGTGGCGCACCCCGTGGGTCTGTCCCACACGCCTTGACCCTGAATGGCACCCGGCTTGGTGTGCATCTCACACCCCGTTCTGTCTATATTAAATATCTATTGTACAACCCGTGCCCGTTGGGCACGGCTCAGAAACTATGGTACAATGACTACCCATGCTATTGTACAATGATAACCCGTATTGTACAAGCCCTTAAACGGCTGCCCTCACACCCTTCCCCCCGTGCTACAAAGCGTCCTCGCGAGTGTTCCCTATCCCTAGACGCTCCGGCAGTCTGGATAGGGTGGTACGCCGCGGGTCGTCACTCCCGTGCGGTTCCCGGCTCAGGCCCAGCTGCCGCCCCAGGCAGGTTGAATCCGAACAGGCCACCGGTAACCTTCGGGCGTCGTCATTTGCTCGCCCCGTGCTTCGTCCTCTTGCTCCGCGCTTGTCCACCAGCGTCCCCCTTGATGCCAGGTCCAGTCACCCCCCAATAGGGCTGGATGACGTTGCGCCACGGATCGTCATTGTCGCAAACACGTTGCAGCTGCTTGCTCGCCGGTGACCGTGTCCACGTTTTGCTCCACGAGTTGTACGGCTCCAGCCCTCGCTTCTTGGGCCTCGCCGCGGATTACCACTCGGGTTGACCCTGAGCGGTTGTGCCCGGCTCGTCGCTGACCGCCGCCGCCCAGCCGCGCCCCCTTGTCATGGGCAGAACGTCCTTGATGACGTCCAGCCCCTCGCCGCTGTCGGAGTCGTCATAGGAATAGAGGTGGCCACACTCGGGTACCGTCCGCTCCGTTGCGTCCGGTTCGTAAAAGTGAGTGTGATATTCGTCCGGTAACATCCGGTCTGCTGTTTGCCGTACTGCCGTCCGTAGAATCCGGCTCTCACTTTTTCTTCACCGTTATTTGCCGTTAAATTAACGGAGGGCGTGCGCGGCGTCCGGTCCGCGACAAAACATCCGTGGATTCATAATTTTGGTCCGTTATGTCCCGTAGGTACTTGCTTTCCAGCCACGGCAAGGTCAAGGCGAAGTTGCCAGGGGTTTCCATTTTGCAGCAGCTCGAATTGTGTTGGTTGCACGCTTCACAAACGTGTGTGGGCGTTTTCCAGGTCATGTATTCTGCGGTTTGTAATACATGGAGTGTTTTGGAGAACTGAACAACACACAAGCCGTGTGTAAAGTTCCGGTGTATGGCATGCCAACCTGCACCACTTGCTGCGGCTGGTACTGCTGCATAGTACGCAGTGCGCACCACACTCCCATTGCAAGTCTTCCCGGCCATTGCAGCAAGGGTTCGGCATAGTTGCAATACCAAACGCGGACACACAAACACCCACATCACTTGATGCAGGCGGCAAAGAGGGTTCACCTCTGAACACAGTTGAGCCACTCAACATACTTGGGAATGGGTGATACGTATCACATATAACGATGGGTTGCTGCGGCGGTACTCCACAGTTTCCACGCCAGGGCAGCGAGTGTAAAGCCCATCCAGCATAGTACGTCGAAGTTCAACAGCTCAACACATGAAAACGGGCAATGAATAATACGAGTCGTTATTTGTTATCGTCCATCTCTACCTATTGCAGCCTCACTGCGGCGGTACTCTAGAAGTTTCCACGCCAGGGCAGCGACTGTAAAGTCTATCCACCAATCGCAGTACTTGTTGGGACGCATTTCTTGAATAAAATTTTCTTCTATCTATATGATACCCAAGGTTCATCCACCCCTCAACATAGTGTGTTCAAGGTGTGCACATCAACACAGGACAACGGAATATTACAAGTCATGATATCTTATCTTCTATCTCTATGGTAACCGCACCCTTGCTGCGGCGGTACTCCACAGTTTCCACGCCGGGGCAACGAGGGTGGTCGCCGGTGGTGATCCAAACTTTGGAATCCAAAGTCACTACTTCCCTCCCTTCCCTCCCTTCCCTCCCTTCCCTCCCTTCCCCCCCTTCGTGCGTCGATGCGCTAGCTTCTGCTGCGACCATCCACTCTCTGCCATCTGCCAACCTAGCAAGCTTAAATGATCCACGTTCTCGGGCTTGAGAACCATGCGCTTGGCCCGAACTATTAGACCGGCCTTGGAAAAAGATCGTTCACTACTGGCGCTGGAGGCCTGCAACACAACCAAAAATACTTAGTACTTCTCAGCCTGTGAACTTCATAAGGGCACTGTGGTATGTATGCATAGCCAGTTGTACTCAACCACTCACCTGTGTTGCTAGTATTCGACGTGCAAGCCTGGCCACCAAGGGGAAGCTGGTATGATTCTCTCGCCACCAATCCCCTGCACTCCATTTCTTTTGATACTCCCATGCTGGTGTCCATTTCAATTCAAACCACCTTTCGACTTCGGCCTCGATGGGGTCCATATGCTGTGGGGAGGATGGGGCCCGTCTTCTCCTCTTTGATCGTCGGAAACGTAGTGGTCCCTTAGGTGGGGGTGATTCCCCAGCCAGGTGACGGCAGGTACTGCCACATACTGGTGGTAGCACGAAAGCAAAGACAACAGCTATTGTAGAGAAATGCAGCACGCCCTGTACAATGCACGGCCCCCTAAAGGTAACAAAGTGGTAAGACTTCCCCAGCCAGGTGACGGCGGGTACTGCCAGATAATGTTGGTGGCATGTAAGCAAAGACGATGGGTATTGCAGCGACAAGTGGTGCACCCTGTGCAGTGCATGGCCACATGGAAGGAACCAACTGCCAAGGTTTCCCCAGCCAGGTGACGGCGGGTACTGCCACAAAATGGTGATGCCACATAAGGACAAGCAGGCGATGGGTTCTGCAGGGACATACAGCATACCCTGTACAGTGTGCAGCCAAATAAAAGTAACAAAGTGGTAAGACTTCCCCAGCCAGGTGACGGCGGGTAGTGCCAGATAATGTTGGTGGCATGTAAGCAAAGACGATGGGTATTGCAGCGACAAGTGGTGCACCCTGTGCAGTGCATGGCCACATGGAAGGAACCAACTGCCAAGGTTTCCCCAGCCAGGTGACGGCGGGTACTGCCACAAAATGGTGATGCCACATAAGGAAAAACAGGCGATGGGTTCTGCAGGGACATACAGCATACCCTGTACAGTGTGCAGCCAAATAAAAATAACAAAGTGGTAAGACTTCCCCAGCCAGGTGACGGCGGGTAGTGCCAGATAATGTTGGTGGCATGTAAGCAAAGACGATGGGTATTGCAGCGACAAGTGGTGCACCCTGTGCAGTGCATGGCCACATGGAAGGAACCAACTGCCAAGGTTTCCCCAGCCAGGTGACGGCGGGTACTGCCACCAACGAGGTGGCCATGCCAGAATGGTGCAGCACCCTACCCACCCACAAACACACACAGCCACAGCCGCCAAAGACGACAGCAAAATACAGTTCAGCAAGTGTAGTGGTAATCCACTCACCAAGTGAGGGTTCGTCTTGCTGCTCCTCTGCGCTCGCCATTCCCCTCCCGATGGTTTGTGGATCTGCATTGACGCAGCTTGGTGAGGCTGCAGCACCACACACAACGTTAAGTACATTTCCAACATATACGCAGGACAGTAGGTGCCCGAATGGATGCATGGTTTCCAGCCAGAGGCATACAAGCCTTGGATTACCAGCCTTAGAATCAACATTGCGATTGTACCCGACTTCCCGCGATGTTCCCTATAGCACCCAGCCACAATAGGCGACACTCAGGCTTGCTGCACAGAGGTACACGTCCACCGCACCTACACGTCCCTCATGTCGAAGGCGTCCCTGCCTGCTTTCCGTTTCAGCACTGGTCGCACCTACAATGCAACACAGTTGGTGAGGGTCGCAGGTAAAATCCCGGAATGAAGTCAAACCCCGACCATGATCTTCCCACCCGGCCATGTGCCACCAGGCTTCCAAAGTCCACACATAATCCGAGACCCCGCGCGGCCCGCATTTTCCCGCCAGGTCGGCGGTACTGAGGGCGTTGCCCTGGCCAGAAAGCAGGATAGCGCGCTATGCCTGAGCATCACCGGCGGATTGCATCCGGCCAGACAGGTTTTCGGCCAACAGATCATCCGAGCCGCCCCAAACACCTTGCTGACCGCATTTTCCCGCCAGGTCGGCGGTACTGAGGGCGTTGCCCTGGCCAGAAAGCAGGATAGCGCGCTATGCCTGAGCATCACCGGCGGATTGCATCCGGCC
>CAJHUC010000133.1:0-44445 GCA_905146915.1 Ostreobium quekettii
CCCGCCTCCACCGCCGCCACGTCGACCAACCCATCACCATTGGGTGCCCCAGCCTGGGATGAATCTTTTACGTCGCCCATTATCGCGCTCGCCACAGCCTGGACCGCCGCGGCGGCTGCCTTCTGCGCCTGGGACGTGGGCCCCTGGTCGCTCCCAGCGGGCTCATCAATCGTCGGCTCAACAATCTGCTTCCCTTCGGCCACTTTGGCCGCATTCTCGCAGGCAGGATCCGCCTCTTGCGGATGCTCCTGCCCAGCAGGCGCGGGGACCGTTACCTCAGCCGGCGCCACTTGCTCCGCCGTCACCTCCGCCGCCGCTACCAGCGCCGCCGTCACATCTTTCGCCGTGACCTCAGGGTCCTTCGCCTCCTGCGCCGTCATCATTGGCCCTATCACCTCTGCCTTATTCGCTTCCGGCTCCTTCGCTTCGGGCGCAGCGATCGATCCCGAACAGTCCGGGCCCTGTACTTTAACCTCCGGCTGTACTTTGACCTCAGGCACGACGGCTTGATCGGAGGCATTGCCTTGCGAGTCGGCTGAAGTGCCGCCCGCCTTGTCCTCGCATCCGCCCCCGGGCGGCGTGGCATCAACGGGGATCGCCGCCGGCGGCTTGTAGGCCTTCTGAGAGGCTGGTGGGGCGGTCGCGGGCGCGCTGGGCGCCTTGTCCGCGCCCAGGAGCGGCTCCCTGGGCTCGTCCTTCACTCGCGGCCCGCAGCAACCTGGAAAACCCACAACCCCGCGTCGGTTAATGGGGGACCGCGAAATCCCAATACTGCGGTCTCCGAAACAGCGTAGGTGGGGGATGGATTGCGCCCATGCCGGCACAAGTCACGGTTTGCGAAACGGCACAGCGGCGGATGGGTTCGATAGGGTCGTCAAAGGGGGCTTGCCACCGGCGGTGGTGGAGGGCGAGGGTGATTGGGATTGACTGGTTTAGACTCACATACGCCTCCCATGGCCACTGATCGAAGCCGCCTGCTCGAGCGGGCGGGGCGGTGTGCTCCGCACGCGGCGGGCGCCCTCGCCGGGGTTTCAGCGGGGGTGCGGGCGGCGGGGTCAGGAGTACAGCGGCCGTGGCGTTTGTGACATTCGGGGAGGCGGGGGGACGCACGTGGACCACGGCTGCAGACGGGAACAGCTATTGCGGTTAGTTTCCTATTAGGAAGTTTCCGAAACTGAATAGTTCAGTTTGGGGGCCTCTGGGAGAGCGTGGGGGCGGTTGGGACAGTTGCCGGCGGTGTTTGTTGTTTCCAAGGTTGGCCTTCATGCTCATCCTGCACCTGGTCACCGGCGCCCCTTCCGTCTGGCAGCCTGCCAACCGCGGAGAACAGCAGGTTATGTCTCCGGTATATGACAAAATCAATGACTTGCAGGTGGAATGAATACGAGCGGTTTCAGACAAAAGGTGTTGCATGCTCCACAATTTGATCTTTGTGCCAGCAACCTCGGCACGGAAATTCTGCTTGTCGATCGGACGCAGCCTTTCCTGCGTTCTCCTCATGCAACCGGATACTCTGGATAATCAGTCACAGCACGCAAAGAGCATAAGCATCATATCTTGGGCAGAAGGGGCGTGCCCTATTTCATGACATGGTTTCTATTTCCTCTTGACGAATCTATCCCTCGCTTGTGCCCAAATCTGTCAATTCATTGTTTCTTGGGGAAAAAAACACAAAAAAACATGGGACTGTGCCAGCTCCGTGTAAGTGCAGCCCAGTGTCCGTCCCTGGCCCACTGCTCTGTCTGGACTCCCATGTTCGTCGAAGCCCCTTCCGCACCGGCGGGGTCCGTAGTTGCTCCCGGAACGCGCCGCGCACCGCCCGCCTTCGGCCGCCCCCACTCCGGGCGGTCCGCCCGGTGCCGCTGCCATGGCCAGCGCGCCGCGATCGAACCCGTGGCGGCCGAGATTGCCGCATTCGCGCCCGCAACGATAGCCAACCTGGGGCCGGGCTTCGATTGGCTGGGATGCGCAGTCAAGGTGGGACCTTGGCGGGAGAGCGGCTTTCTGCGGACTCGAACGCGCTCCAAATCAGGGGAAAGGCTGGAATGAGGTGTTCCTAGCGTAGTGTCAGCCCAGCCTTTTGTGATGATGTGGATGTCAGTGTTTTGGTTGATTGCCGGGGTGTGTGCGTCGGACTGGTGACTCTGCGACGGACTGCTCGGACGGCTGAGTGCGAGAGGCGGCGTCCTGAGCTGCGCAGTTATCCATGCAATGATGCATTCAAGCAGATCATGCATTGGACACAGCCCTGCGGAACGCCAGAGCTGCAGCGCTTTCCCTCGCCGTGAACGAGGATGCGTTTACGGCCGATTGCGAGCCGAAGCGCTCTCATCAGTTGTCCGTACAGCGCAACAAAGGTGTCTGGCGTGAAGGAAAATGATGAATTCCATGGCACGTGTTCGTCGGATTAGGATCCGACCTTGCTTTGCCACAGTGCCTCATCGACGCGTTTTTTGCAGTGCCAAACATTTATTGTTGTGATGTTCGCAACAGCCTGTGAACTGCAAGCACTTGCTTGTTTGGTGTGTACAAACCATCGTTTGTTGCAATTGTCCCAAAACCCACAACGGCGACACCTCACCAGGCAGGATGGCATCAAAACGCTCGTCATCGTCATCGAACCTGTTGACTGAAAGTCTTATGGCTGGAATGTGTCTTCACATACAGCAGGTTTCCACACAACGTTCAGGTGCCCATTCCATTCCCATGGCCAGGCCTGTTGCTCTCAACAGGCCTTGAAAGTACGCGGGTTCACTTCAATTACTTGACAGGTCCCATCTGAACAACAGCACTGTATTGGGAAGATAATGTGATTGATAGATAGATATTTGAGTTATTGAGTCCCCTATTGATTGAACTTGTGTACGACAACTCTTTCCTCAATAGATGTTAGATGTTTCTGGCTGCATGGAAAAACACAACACCATGAAGCAAGGTGCGGGGAGGGCTTGTTCCATCAAATGTTGTTACTGTTCAGCATGGAGCATACACTGGAACAGGACAGAAAATATCACATGCAAGCGAACTTCCTCCTCAGCAATAGAATTCTGAAATTATTTTCTATGACGATCATCGACAAATCTCCAGGTGTAGGAGGCGGCCACATCAGAAAGAGCAGCACGAACAGCGGCACACCGTTTTTTCATGGGTGACCAGTAGTGCGCTTTGCAGGGCGAAGGGGACACAGTGGTGGCCAGGCCATCCACAGCTGAGCCCTGCAGTGTCCAAATCGACAAAATAGAAGGGGAAGGTGGCCGGCTATCCCTGAATGCACATAAAAACTGTGCGGGAATTGCTGCAATCAAAGCTTTGGAACTGATGGGGAGGACCACCTGCGGTGTTACCTTGTCCCTGAAGAAGGTGTGTTGCAATGGACAACTAGGATAAAGGCGGAATATATTTCTGTGTGCGAAGAGTTACATTCTTGAGGAGGACACTGGAGTGTGTACCCCTTGTTCAATATTCAGATCGACAGGCAAACAACTTCACTTCTGAACTCTGTCCAATGCTTGCCGATTGACAGACATGTGCAGGTGGATAATCCCAAAGTCGCTTGTTGGCTTCATATCTCTTAAACTTGGGCCCACGGCTCGTGTCACTGTCCGATTGATGTGCACTGTACTTGGGGCAAATTGATTGCTGGTTGCATAATGGACTACTGCACAAGCAGAACATTTACTGAAAAGGGTTGATGTCTGCTTAGATTGCATTTGTTTTCACATAGGAAACCACTGCGCTTGCATCTTTTCTGTGATGCACTGAGAAGACCCTCATTTTATCAAACAGCTCGAAGCGTGTTTCTTCAGAAGCACAGAAATGAAGTGCTGTGCATACTGTGGAATCAAAAGAATAGTAAACAGCAATATGTCTGGTTTTGTTGGTATTATCCATCGGATTGCAAGAAGTGTCCATACTGAAAAGAGTTGTGTTTCTGTTCTTGCCTGTATACCCGTTCTTGTCCACAAGATGGAAGCAACTCCCCTCAACTGGTGCGGTTCTGTCCCTCTGATCACAGGAAAGGGAAACCAAAAGGAGGGCAAAAACAATAGAGAAGGGATGAACGCCCCACAGTGCTGCTCAATGAACCACGCACCAAAGCACAGTGTGCTGACAAGAGCATGTTGGCCTCCCATGGCCTCAACATTTTGCCACATCGAGGTGCAAAAATGAATCTGCAATTGCAGAAGAACAACATGCTACAAGGAACATACAATGGGTACAGACACATCCAACATGGTGAGACTCAGGGTGCATGTGAATTGTCAGGGCTTGCCGCTGGGGAGTGGGATGGGGTCGAGTGCCGCCAGTGCAGCTGCTGGGGCGATGGCCGTGAACCTTTTGTTTGGTTCGCCCCTCTCAAAGCATGAGCTTGTTATCGCCGGCCTGGCTGCAGAAAGTGTTGTCAGCGGGTACCACGCAGACAACGTCGCACCTGCATTGCTGGGCAGCTTTGTTTTGGTGAGGTGTGTAATCCTGTGCCGATTACAGTGATGTTACAGAACACATGACATTTTGTTTTGGTCAGGAAGCTTGTGGGAGATATGTGCATTGGTTGAATGCTCTGTTTGATGAGAAGAGAAGGTCAAAAGATGCTGGCAGGAACTGACACAGGGCACACTGCACGCCTAATAGGGATTGGTCTTGTGGTGACATCTATGGCAGCCTGTCGCTATGCCTGAGGAGTAAGTACAGAGGTGGACAAGATGCCAATGTTCGTTGTCACAGTTTTGTTTATCAGAATATGCCAAAATCATTGCAATGATCACCTAGCCTTATGATAGATATGGTTTGTTGTTTGTCACCCAGGAGCTACAGACCTTTGGAACTGCATCGGCTGGACTTCCCCAACGACCTTTGGTTCGTGCTAGTGACACCAGTGTTTGAGGCACCAACAGCAAAAATGAGGGCCGCTCTGCCCAAGCTGGTGCCCATGCCCAAAGTCATTAACAACTGCAGCATGGGAGCAGCATTGGTATGGACAATTTGACAGCAATGGAGACAGTGGCAGCAACCCAAACTATTGTGAAACATGAAATGTCCGATTGTCGGTCAAGCAGCTGCTCTAGTAGTGCAGACAGGTGGTAATTGCAGGAAACAAGTGCTATATATGATGAGAGACGTCACTGTTGTTTAGAACTTGTCAGAGTTCTCAACACATCCTACAAATTGCACCCAGTACCAGTTTGGCATTATTTCATTGTGGAGTTCAGCTGTGCAGTCATGATCTGCAACGATTGTTTGTGGCGCGCACCTGTCTTCATTTCCAAACCCATTTACTCTGCACCAGATGTCTTTCCTGCAGGCACTGATGCAGATTGAATTGCAACCAGATTGCTGGGATGTGGTTGGCAGCCGCAGAGACAGATCACAAGTGTCACAAGAACTTTGTCACTGTCACTGAATTGAATCCGTGCTGCTTCTGCAACTCTGCAACCTCTACCAGTTTTACTTCTGTAGTGGCAAAAACGAACAGCACTGCAGCAAGAAGCACTCCGGGTTATGAACAGCATGTACAATCACATGACTGGTGCCAATGCTATCCTTCATTGTACTTCAACGTTTGTTATCAAAGTTGATTTTGATCTCCATGCTGACGAGTTGCCGTCTATACCCCCTTACCTTCTGGGCTGTAATGGGGCAACCCCTGAACCATCCAGACCGCTGCAGCTTGCGAATCCTGCCATTGGTGCTACAGGTTGCTGCCATTGTCACTGGCGATCCTAAGCTATTTGGGTCGTCCTTGAACTCAGACGAGATTGTGGAGCCTGTCCGAGGGTCGCTAATACCTGGCTTCCCTGCTGTCAAACGGGCAGCCTTGGACGCAGGTGGGCTGCTTTTTTTCATTGATCGATGAGTTCTGCTATCACGTTTGCGTCCTATAGCAACACCTTGCTTGCACACCTCCAAGAAAAAGTTTGGGGTTGGATGGAAGTGTGAAAGCGAACGTGGAAGTGAATGGGAGAGGCGTGACATTTTGCATTCCGTGCACTGGTAGATATGGGCCAAGCTGTTATGTTTGTCTTGTCATCTTCCACGCCACCTTCCACTGGTGGACATCGAGCTGTGTGTGCATGGAGCCAAAGAGTCGAAACTGAACTAGATGTTTGCATCAAAATCATCACTGCAGCATAGATAGGATCTCCAACTGAACGCGGAGCTTGCTTTCGCCTGCACCACAACAGCACCTGTGAGATTTTCTGTGTCTCACTGTACGGGAGGCCCTATCCTGTTGGACCATCAAGTGCTGTCTCATCAGGATGTTGGCTAGCTGACTGATTGTTTGTTCGCGCCGCAGGAGCATATGGCTGTACCATAGGAGGCGCAGGCCCCACAGCTGTCGCCATTGTGCCTGGTCCGGAGGTGGGAAAGGAAGTCGCAGTCGCCATGCAGGCTGCATTCAAGGAGGACGGCAGCCTTGAGACAGCCAACTGCCAAATCGTTCAGCTGGACAAAGAAGGGGCCACAATGGCGACGGTGCCAGGAGTGTCGCAGAGTTTGGATGTCGATGTGGCAGCCGGCAGGCTGTGAACAGGGGAACTGCCGTGACGCACACAAACTCTTGAACTAAACAACGTTTTGCATCATAGGTTTATTGATAGCTAGGTTTTGGAACCCAAGTCTGCCATCCATGTCGATAGTACTGTGGATGTTGCTTCGCAAGCGGATGCCAGTGCAGTTTGTGGGTAGGTCCTTAGGGAGTGTGCAAAGCAGCAATGCCGTAAGTAGCATGCTGGCGTTCTGAGCGTCGACTGGATGGAGATTAGGGTTAAAGAATGTCGCGGCAAGGCACTTCGAACGATTTGTGCCGTTAGCTTCGTGGATCACTTCGTTGAGACCGAGGCTGGAAGTTGTGCGATTCAAACCTCACATGGCACACACCACATTTCTGGGCCATCCAGCGAACCGCTCTCTTGCCCGCTGATCTAAATCGCGTCCTGCTTTGAATGACGCGCCGATCACGCGGTGTTTGCTGCGGCAACGGCTCCACCGCTGAGGGCGCCCAGCACTGTGTCGCTCTGCCGCCGCACTCCAGCGGATAGCATCTGCGGTGCTCTTAAGCTAGTTCCCTGGAGGTGTATCCGAGAGCCGAAGCTCCGTGCCAGAGATGTGTGGAGCGGGGGTTGGGGGCGGGGATGGAGGGGCCTGGGAGGCGTGGCGGACGGAAATTGTAGTAGCATGGGCGGCACCGGTACCGGACCTTGCCACACTGTAATGCGTGGGGACACATCCTGCAAATGGTGCCAAATTCGTGCTGGCGGTGGCACAGGACTGCTTTAATCCTTTGCAATTGCCTTGGACAATGCAAAGCATGGCCCTGGCGGCTTATAGTCGATGACAGACATGCATACATGTAAGAAGTTCTTAATGTATTACTCCAGTTCTTTCTATACGCTGGCCACCCGGTTGGTCAGATGTTGCTGCGTGGTCGACTCCCCGAGCCTGGTGATTTGGGTGGAAAACTTCAGGGAAATCCAGTGCGGCATAGCACCTCGCCGAGCAATGTAGCTTGCCTCAGAAGCACTGTTGCGTGCAACCAGGATGTGCAAGTGGTGGTGCCTGCCACCAGGTATTTTATGCAAGATTTGGATTTGAAAGTCGCAATGCGCGCCCAATTGTTGCTGCTTTTGTACTTCTCAGGGGCGCTGCACAAAAGCAATGAAACATGATCACTGGGTGTGATGTTGCGCCCAACTTCTGGGGCAGTTTTCCTTCCCGTCGCAGTGTCTACTTCTGCCTGCTTTCGTTGGAAACTTGGAAAATTGGCCATTTCCACAACTCATTTCCCTGTTGAATGGCATATTCTATGTTCAATGCTTCAATGGTAAACGTTGCTTCGATGTTGAGGCGGCAAAATTTCGATGTCAAAATTGTGCAGTTCGTGCATTGGTGGTGCAAACCATATTGAATTTAGTAAAATTTCCAATTTTGATCGTGCACATTTTTGTGCCATTCTCACAAATTACGCGCAGGAGCAGTGTTTGCCATGCTTTGGCAGGTGTCATCGCACGGACTGCCCTTTTGGACCCTTTTCAAAACATATCCACCGTGCCCTTTGATAAAGCAGATCTGTCTCTGGCGATGGCGCCACCGTTAGTGGCGACTGCAGTCCTTCTGGAAATCAGCATTGATAGTGAGTACGACCTCATGAAACCTTGCGCTGCAACACATCAACGTTGTGGCCTTCAATGGTGCTGCCATCAAGTCAGCAGGCGATAAGTTAGCTGGTTGAGCGAGGACCCAAACCGGCACCTTGGATTTTCCGCACGAGGCGTGCACACCACATTCACCGCCGGTCCAACGGGGTCTATACGTAACCTCACCATGTGGGTCCCACACAGAGACACCTGCGGACAGCGGAGCGGAACACAGACAGGTTTCTCCTCACAGCCACCTGTCTGCCTTTGTATCCCCAGTATCGTCATTGTCACAAACGCCCATACAGCCGCTCAATCATCTGCCAACTCAGGACTTAGCCAAGTGCGAAACATGCTCCTGGCGTCTTTCGCTCAGAAGCCAGTTTGGGGAATGAGCTACTAGAAGACGGGCTCTCCATCACCACCCAGAATAGAATGGTGAGGCAGAAGTATGCAGAAGCAAGCCCGGGGCTTCAAAACTACAATCCGCCATTCAAACACTGCATTTCTGACTACTAGACTGTCCATATAGAACAGACAAGATTCTCTGACAGGGCATTTGTTTCTGAGCTGCACGGTGTTTTTCCGTGGAAGCTCATGTTGTCCTAGGGCGTCCCGTCAGCCCAGTCAGGTGAATACAATACAATGTCGCATCAAAGCAATTCATGTGCACTTTCAATAATCTTCGTCTGCTCAGGCCATCCCTGGTAAAACCAATCGATCGTTCTGATTGCGGAGCAATCGCCAACAACGAAACCTAATTGGCCTAATTGATCCACCAATTGACCTAACGGGCCACCCCAGTGAAATGGTGGGCATTATTGGGCGATGCGAGCAGCACCACCAATTAGTCATCCACCCAGCGGTGCTGCCAGACGGCAGGACCCAAAGTACTGTCGCCCCCAAAAACAGCGCACAAACCACCTGCGCACCGGTTGGTGGCACCATCCCCCCCCACCCCCCCTCCCCCACCCCACCCCCACGACGACGTCGCCCCGCCTCGTTCCTTGCCTGCAGGCGTCGCCCCTCCGGACAAAGCTCCGAGAACCGCGTGCACAGGGATCCCAAACACCGCAGGGGACGCACCCCACCAGATCTCGACCCCCGATCCAAAATCAGAGATGCGCGTGGACGTGAAATGGGGTAGGGAGAAGCTGGAGGGCGTGGAGGTGGACCTGAGCCAGCCGCCCCTGGTCTTCAAGACGCAGCTGTACACCCTGACGGATGTGCCGCCGGAGAACCAGAGGGTGATGGTGAAGGGGAAGATGGTTAAGGACGACTGCTGGGGGCCCGTGAAGCTCAAGGACGGGCAGACGGTGCTCATGATGGGGTCTGTGGACGCGGACAGGGCCCGGATCGCGCCCCCGAAGGAGAAGGTGGTCTTCGTCGAGGACCTGCCGGAGGATCAGCAGGATCTGGACAACATGGGGCAATACGGGGCGGGGTTGACCAACATGGGCAACACGTGCTACATGAACTCGACGCTGCAGTGCCTGTACTCGGTGCCGGAGCTGCGCACGGGGCTGACGGCCTTCCGGGAAGCGCCCGGCGCGGGGGGGATCAATCCGGGCCGCCAGCTGGCGCTCGCCGCGGGGCAGCTGTTTGGCGAGCTGGATGCCAGCAGCACGCCGGTGGTGCCGATGCGCTTCCTGATGACGCTGAGGAGCATGTTCCCACGGTTCGCTGAGGTGGGAGAGGGCGGGGCGTACAAGCAGCAGGACGCGGAGGAGTGCATGTCGCAGGTCATGCAGACGTTCAGGGGCGTGCTGAAGGTGGGGCGAGCGTCGGGGGGGGATTTGCTGGGGTGCTGGACGGTTGGAGGACTGCGCTTGCTGGCCTCGCCTCAGGCGGAAGTGCGGGAGGGGGGCAAACCGGCGAAGGATACCGTCTCTGCAATTGAATGGGGAACATGTCATGCAGTGGCAGCCACCCTACCCCCCACCCACCCCACCCCAAACCAGAGTAAAAGAAAGGAAGGAACAAGCCATGAGAGTCTTTGTTCTGGGGCTTGAATGTAGAAGGAGGAGTATTAGTCAATTTCTCTTCACCACAATGGAAACGTCGTAAAACCAGCGCCCCTTGCTCAGCAAGATTTTTCTTCCTGATCTGTATCCACATTGATGTTGTGGAACCCTCCAGAAACTGGAGGAAGTGCAAGCAGTGGGGTATTCTTTGGGCCAAAGCAGGTCGCAGAAGGGTACGCCACTGTTTCTTGAGCAAAACACCCCAGCGATCTCATGGATTGTGGGTGGAGCTGCGATCTTGGGAAGATGAGCGCCCAAATGTGCATATCAGGGCCCCTGAGTTGGCATTCCGGGTGATACGTTGTGAACGCAGGTCATGCATCGGTCTTGTGGTTCAGCCAGGCAGGATACACAGCTATCTGGCATGCCCAGTTTGGAAAAATGTGTACAACTCGCATTGTGATGGCTGCGGAGCAGCCTGGTGGTCTGCAAAAACTAGGCTGACCACTTGGCCTATTTGATGCCACAGGTTGGTGAAGGTGTCAACAGGAGCGACCTGATTGACACTCTCTTTGGATTTCGTCTTGTTACCAAGCTCAAGTGCGCTGAGTCAGAAGAAGAAATTGTGGTGAGTATTTTGGTCTGTTGTTTTGTTGTTTCATTGCACATCAGTGGCTGCTGCCGTGGTACTGTTTGAGGCATTGCTAGCTTGCGTTTTGTTGTGTCCAAATGTATGAATCAGTCCATTTCTCCGCGTCAATAATCAGCCAGCCATTGTCCCCTCTACAGACACCTGTTTCAGGAACTTATTGTGAGTGTGTATGCCAGTCCTATAAGTACAGAATTGAGACATTGAGATGTGATACCAAGCACCTACAGGGCGATTACAGCCACAGTCTGGATCTCCAATTTTGTTCCCATCGATCAGGTTCTTGTCCTCCTAATATGGTTCTGACTCCGTTCATTGTCGCATTGTCGTCCTGATGCGCTTGGAGATTCCTGCATCTCACATTCTAGAATACAATGAGTCTCAGTAGGTTTCATTGAGAGGAATTCCCATTGTGAGTTTCTTTATTGGCCCTTTCCACAATACTCTGGCATTGCATCTACTAGGTACCAAATAGGGACATGGAGATCATTCTGAAGTGCAACATCCCTGTGGACCCTCCTGTCAACCACCTGCATGAAGGCTTGGAGCAGGCCATGAAGGCAGACAGGGAACAGATGTCAGAGAAGCTGGGAAGGAACGTGCTATTTCAGGTGTGTTGCATGCAGCAGCATCTTCCATCTACAAGTCAATATTCTCAATTCCTTGGCTTCTTTCTTGCCCTCTGACTGGAGAACAGTGGGAAACTGAGTGTGCATCTGTGGCAAGAACATTCCAAGCTACAGATTGCCCTCATGCATTCCACAGTGTATTCACTTTCATGATTGTTGCTGCTTTGGATTCTTCCTGAATATTAATAGAAGGCCCCACTGCCTTTGTCATTGTCTTGGTCACCGTCATTCCATCATTGGATTCTGCTCAGCCGTAATAGGTGAAAAGTCTCAAGCAGCCCTGCACTGAACAGAGATTTGCTCTCACAACTCCCATCCTGTGGCAACCATTTGATGCTTGGTTATTGCCACGAGCAACGTACAGTGCGTTGTTGATCACATGCCATCATAGGCTCTGACTCAACTTTTGCAGTATGGAAAGCATCCCACCTTTTCCAGCTTATGAATATGATGCCCATGGCATGACTTGTCTTTGTCTGTTTCGGTGTAACAACCAGTCCAGTTTTGCTGCAAGACAGGGTAGTACCCATATCATTGCGCTGGTGAATGCCACCCTTTTGTTGATCTTCTGCGAGCCAATAACCAGAGTGACTTTGGGTTTCCAGGGTTCCTTCCAGTTGGCGGAGCTGCCACCCTATGCAATGGTCCAGGTCGTGAGGTTCTTCTACAAAACAGGTGCCAACGTAAAGGCCAAAATTCTGAAGAAGGTGAGCGGCTGAAGGTGAGGCATGGAGAAGAAAGTGCCCCTGTTTGACCGTTTGCAAATGACCGATGTTGAGCAAACTGTGCGCAGGTGCCTGATAAATGGGCTAGTTGTTTGCAAGTGCAGCTAATTTTCTCTATCCGTGCTAACTCGTAATCTTGAGAAACTTGGAGACCGTGGTGAACGTGCAGCCCAAACAGGAAGGCCTAAAACTAACAAGAAGTTGTAAAAAGAGAAAACAAGCTGAAAACACCCTACAAAAGAGAGTTTGCGAAAAACTGGCTGTGAATGACTCAAGAAGGGCTGTGGATATGCGTGGAAAATGTGCTGGAAATGCAGGAAAAGGGGGTTGTATGTGTCATTTTTTCTGTTGTATTCTATGGGTGACTATTGTCAGCGTAAGTACAGCATGCTTGGCCTGAAACTGGCAGGCGATGGCAGGGGCAGAAAGATCCCAAAAATGGATAAAACGTAATGTATAGTAAGTATCATACCTTCATTGCATAGTTATTCAATGTACATTCAATTTGCAACTGCCACATTCTACACACCACTCAGTTGCACAGTGTGGAATAGATTGGTGTACAGTCTATGTATAGTTTCCAGCTTGGTGTAATTTTGATTCCTAATGTGTCATCTTTCTTTTTGTGTGCAGCACGTTGTCATTCAGCACTGCAGTTGTTGTGTTTGCATGCACAACATGAACTTGCTATTCGGTAGATTGCTTGTAAGGCAAAAATTCATGGGACTGTGTCTCTGTCTCATGCCAGTAAGTCTTCGATGTTTCCCACGTCTTGGCGCTTGTCCCTTAAGCGGGCCAGCAGCGCCTGCACAGAAGGCTCACCAGACGTTGCAGTGAAAAACGATGCGCTCCCACAAAGCTAAGATGCCGTCAGCGCCGCCACAAGAGCAAGTTCCACTGTGCAAGCGAGTGACAGGCCTTGCGTGTGTGAAATCTGTCAGCTACATTTTGTCAATGCACTTGACAAAACAAGGCTCTTGCACCTGAAAAGGCCACGACGGACAAACATACCCTGTGTTCATGTTCCATGGTGTTTGCTGCATGGCATCAAGTGATCCAATATCTTGTTGTGTTGCAGGTGTCCTACCCTCTCAATTTGGATCTCTTCAACTTCTGCACAGAGGCTCTTCAGGAGCAACTGAAAGGGCCACGTGCAAGGGTGCAAGAGGAGCGCAACAAAGCAGCTGGGGGAGCCCCAGGGGAACCAAAAAAGGAGCCAGGTGATGCATCAACTTCTGATGCCAAAATGGAAGAGGCTAAAGTGGAGGAAACCAAAAGGGAGGCTGTGGTGAGTGAAGAGTCCGCCAGGAAGGTGTGCCTTTTCTGGCAGCAGAACTTTGTACTGTTTTCGGCATCCTAGTCACCTTCATACAAGGTCGATTGTAATTCATCCTGCTTTATTCTCCCGATGCTGGAGTTGGCTAGGTGCTGCCAGGGATGTCTTCCGTACACATTCTTACATCGCATGGAACCAATTGCTGGGATCTAACTTCAGTCATCTTTGCTAGGCTGTGTGGCTTCTGTAGGGAGGAGCCCAAAATGATCAACAGAATTGTGCTTGCTGCCACCTTGCCCCAGACTAACTGCCCCCTGCGTGTTGTGTATGCTCCAGGATGCACCAGAAGGTGGCGATACGGACACACCCATGGCGGAGGCCGCTGGCCCCTCGGCACCCTCGTCCAATCATGCTGTCAGAGCAACAGAGCAAAACGCCAATGGAATGACAGGTGGGCGATTCTGCTGCCGGGGGAACGGCTGTAGTGATGACCATGTAAACCCTGCAAGCTTTAGTGCACCCTGTGCCTCGTAATGGAACTGCTCTTAACGTTCTTGTAATTGGGCGATGGTGCCGCTGGGGTGCACCCACGGGCCGCCAACGTGTTGAACAGATTGAAGATTCTCATGTGCATTTTTTTGCGACTTTGTGATTTTTCGGAGTTTTCTTTGTGGCCCTGAGAATCATTGCACTCTGCAAAGCAATGATTGAAACCCCATTGGGCGATGCGAACACACAATTGCATGTGCAAGCCCAGAGAATCAATCCCAGCAACCAGTTTGCATCAGATTGTGTTGAGATTGCTCAGTTGGGCTGCCGTTTCTCAAAGTGCTGCATTTCGTTGCCCACGAGTCCCGCACCGCCCAGTGGGTGTGACGCTGCTGAGCTTCGCGCAGTGGGTGCACACACTTTGCGTGATATTCCACCCAAAACTGCCACGACGTCATGGGCAAAATTAGTGCCCAGTACTGAGGGTGTACACTGGAACAACAGCTGAACATCAAGTGGGGTGTGCTTCGTCATGCCTGACAAATTTGGCCGGTGTTGGTGTGGTCGTTACAACTGTGGCGCCTCTGGCAGGCACGTACGAGCTCCAGGCCGTGGTGACCCACAAGGGCCGCAGCGCGGACTCAGGCCACTACGAGACGTGGGTGAAAAAGCACGATGGCCAGTGGGTGGAGTTCGACGACGACACGCTCACCATGCGCAAGGAGGAGGACATCACCAAGTTGAACGGCGGCGGCGACTGGCACATGGCCATCCTGCTGGTGTACAAGGCCCAGAGGGCGCCGGAGAATTAGGAAGCAAAGTACTGGGCGCAAGCACGACTGCTCGCGCTGCTGCACAGCGAGAATATGTTAGTTCCCACTGCTGTTTCTTGAGGATCCCATCTTCTGCTGACAAGGCCAACGTGGGCCAGCGGGCCTGCGGTTTGGGGTGTAGGGTGTCGAAACAGGAGTCGACGATCACAAGAGACAGAGGGACTAATTTCACGCCCTGCACAACCGGCTGTGTGGTACATTAGCTGGTAAGTGCGTCACGAGCGGGAGGAGGATGAATGGGCAGTGACGGCGACATGTCAGGCAGCACGTGAGCCAGATGCTTGCTTGGCGCGTTCTTTGATGGTTGCATTTGCCCCGAGCTGGGGCAAGATGTGCCTATTCGTGGCTTTGAGGCTTGCCGCCTTCCCGTGAGCATTCTTTGGGTTTGTGGGCGATTTCGATGGCAATGGGCTGTCAGAGCGCAATGCTAGGGCGCGGTTATGCGGACTGTCGATGGCCGGACCTTCCCCACCGATCATGATTGAATGGGACTGGCGGGGTTGGATAGATAGGGCTGCTGGTCGGGTAAGTCGATTCGTGCATACATGGGTCCACGCGCATCATCACGGTGTGCCACAGCGATGAATTGGACGGCACGCCCATCCCGGGCAGGCGGGCAACAACGCCCGCACTCGACACCACCGGCCAATGCAGCCGCCTCCCAACCCTGCACGGCCTTCGAGACGGGCGAATGGTCTCTGTTCGCCCACTTTGGACAAATCAACATTATTGAACCGTCCCTCGTCCAAAACCAGCCCAACCGGCCGCCCAGCGGACGTCCCTCAACGGGATTCCAAACAAGGTCTTCTTCTGCAAGCTCAAAAGTCGCTAAAGCTCATCTTCGGGTCGAAATTCTTCCCCCTTCCGCCGCCCCTGCCCCGCCCCCTTCCCCTCCTTCCCCGGCCCCTCCCTCGACCCCGCCTGCCTCCCCCCCGTGCGAAGAAGGTGTGGCCGTGCTTCATCTGGCACAGGCCGCGCAAGAAGTCGTCGCACACGACACACGCCGTGTACTTTGTGGCCGCGTTCGCCAGCGGCGTGGCACTCTTCTTCCAGTCCAGTTCCAGGAGGGTGGATTCGCAGTCCTGTGTTGCACGACAGCCTGGCTTGTTACAGTCGCCAACGGGTGACAGGGCCACCGTCCCTGTGAGTCCATGACAGGGATGGTTTCGGTAGGATTGGTCCAGTGGTTTTGCCCACGTCTACTCCCACATAAGCCTACGTGATCCCAAAGACAGCAAGGTGACCGAGAACGAACAACCCGCCGAGAAAATGACGGAATTGGAGGCCCCAGGGCAAGACACCAAACAACTCTGCTACAAAGGCGCGACTGGCTGATGCACACGCGCCTATCCTGAATGGTGAACAAGCACATGCACGAGGTCAACAAATATGTGAATAGTAAAATTGTCATATTTTTCGGGGTGGTACCCAAAATTGCATCCCAACTCAGGCAAAAATATCACTTTCGTAATCGCATTTCGATTGCACCAAATGCTTGTCGCCCCCCAATACTGCATTGCCACTGGTTTCCGCACTATTTGCGCGCAGACTTTGCGTTGAGACAGTGCTGGCAAGTTCAACCTTGAAAGCATTTACCATGCCTTTGCCACATTAATGTTGCCATCATCGCCATTATCATTGCCAGTCACAGCCACCGACCACAGCATGCGGTGTCCATCTCCAGCCGACGCCGCAGGCAGCACGTTCGGCACCGCTTCAATCCAACACGGCATTCGTGCGGCCCTTCACAGCGAAAGGCCATGCATAAACGCTCCACAGACACTCCCTCTGCAGGGCTGGCAACCTCTGAAGGTATGCTCAGCGCGGCTGAGTGTATGTGGAGCATTTCGTTGAGACATGCTCAACAACAATGGGACTTCTCCACGCATTCACACTTTCACGACCCAAACAGCAGCCAATATCGCTGTGCATTCGTTTCTCACCTGACATGCGCCCTGAGACAGTTTCGCAGAGTGCAGGTTTTCCGGCAGGTAGATGAGGAAGCTGCAGCAGCTGCAGTCCAGACGCCAGGAGGGGGCGCTGACGGGGTCCAGCACAAGCGTGCCGTCGTCGCAGTCAGGGCAGGAGCTCACCCCCAGGCTGATGACGCTGTTGGGGCAGGTGGGGTGCAGGCAGGTGGTGCAGGGCATGCCGGACTTGCCGCTGCCGGCTCCAACCTGCCAGGCGGCACAGAGCAGTACATTGGAACAGCCCGGAGTGGATTTTGTCCAAAGTACTGGGTAGGCAGGCGAGCTTGTTGTGCACGGAGTTGGGGCCGTCTTGTCAGATTTAGTGCTTTGTCAAAGCGGACGGCTTTGAGAGGTCGGAAGCGGTCTCGCAAGAGAGTTGGGGGGAACGGCGGATCTGCCATGGTAGGACCGACGTGCTTTCGTTGTCACAAAGCCCACATAAGTGGTGAGAGGTGTGCAGCAACTTGGCACTGTTCATTAGGTCATTTAGCCCGCCTGAAAGCGCGAATCCGAATTGTGGGAGCACACAGAGGTTTTTGCCTGTCCACAGATGCCGTGGGACTACATTGAACAACTCATTGACACTAGTCTTCTGCAGCAAGCCGGAGAGCTGAGCGCCAGCATCTTGCGCTGGATGTGGCGTTCTACATCGTGATGTTGCTTCATGGACGGGTGTGTTTCAACACGAGTATCTGTCGCCGCACCTTTTTGGCATCTTCGAATGGCGGGTGGCTGAAGCAGTAGGGACAGAACGGGTAAGTCTTGCCATCCTTTCCTCCTAGGGAAAACAGCGCCAGCTCAAAGCCGTCCAGCGGGCAGGTGAGGCCGCCATACTGCTTGACTGTACCGCCCTGCGGTACAGGATAGACGTCCTCGCACGTCGGACAGTATATCCGCGCCGGCCGCGTCGGAATGTACTTCGTGTATCTGTGGCAGATGCCGCACTTGCCGAACGGCTTCCCTGGACACAGATTCTTGCATGTCATCATCACATTCAATTCCGCCTAACAAAATTGGAAATAGAATAGGAATTAATTAGTGATGGCAGCAGTAAGGATATAAGATAAACTGGTACAAATATGTACAGTAATGTATACCTGACTAAGTACACTGAGCCTTTTTGCACTCTTCCCAAAAGATGGCTGATGTTGCACAGCAATATTACATTGCGACATGAATCCCATATAGCAAACAATCGATGATGCATGTGCTCATGACCAGCATCCGTCTGGTGTGATCCCTACGCTCAAGATTGCCAATTCGGAATGAGGACGCCCAAGCATCTGCAAAGCACGAGCGGATGGGGCCGGGGGTGGGGGCGGGGTGGGGGGTGAGGTTTGGAGTGAGGGTGTTGCGCATGTAACTTTCGTACCGGCATCTGTGATGAGGAGCTGCAGCCAAATATGTTCTTGCGTGCGCAGCCAGAAAGCCGCACCAATGCATGCTTGCTGAAGTACTGCCTAAACAGAAACTTTTCCATATTCTACATGCGGTTCAAAATACAAAACATAAAGTACAGCTGCCACTGCCGCATTATATAACTTATGTAACTTCCGTACAGATAACCAAAGACTGCGCTCACCTGAAGAGGACAGCGGAGAGAAGCTGGCCTCGAATAGGGCGTCCATCTTGTCGATCTTGTCCACAAAGTAGGTGAACTTCTGCTGGAACTCGAGGAGGCTGTGGTCCACCACGGCTTGCTTGTCCGCCTGCCCCTTGGCGATGAGGCTGATCTGCGCCTCTACGTGGGCGCGCACCTGGGAGACGGGCAATCAACAATCCATTAAATCTGGCTGATTTGTGTTTCCCAAACATACAAGTCCCGGGAAAACACACCAACGTTGCTATCATTGCTAATGGTTAGGTATGTAAGGGCAGCGGCACATTCGCAAAAGGCACCTGATAGTCGTCCAATTCATAGCGTAGTCGACGTTGTGGCAGTCGCGCACCGTGACAGGTGGCGCTGGTAATGTTTGGGAAAATCGATACGGTCATCGATATTGGCGATACGCTCGGTTTGATTTCGTTGCAGCCTGAAGTTATATCTCACCTGGGCGCGGCACAGCTCCGGGTCGATGAGCTGGTAGCCCTTGATGAGGGTTATGCCCAGCTCCGTGGGCACCACGGAGCGGCCAGCCTGGATCTGCATGTGGTCACAGCGCAATTTTCCGAACTTAGAAACTGTATTGCCCAGGCACACCAGTATGCGCCCTTCCCGTCTGTTCACGGCGCTTCCACGGCCATGCCAACAGACAGCCAAAGGGGCCAAAACAGAACGAATCGCAAACATGTAGCAGCGTAGAATGGGCCCAACCCTACCATTTTGCTCCTCTTATTATCACTTTTCCGTTAAGTGAACAGTTTATCTGCGTCAATACCTTCCAATTGTTCCCCAACAGAAGAACGTCAGCATATCTTCGTCTCCAGCGCTGTCATGTGCCAATTTGAAATTCTGCTAAATTCAGCAGCGCAGCACACCCTCGTGCAATACAATGCGCCCAGCAGATTCGCCGTCGTTTGCATCAACGAAGTACACACGCGGCGTACCACCCAAGACCGGTGATGGAGACCCAAACGCGAGTGTCAACAAGAGTGCAGAGATTCTTCTAAGCAGTGCTCTGTGCACCTATACGCGAACAGGTGGCTATCCGAGTCACAGGGATACGTACATGCCGCGACTTGGAGAACAATGTGTTCACGGAGTACTGCAGTCGTTGGGATACGCAATGGAACAAACACGTTCCATGCTTATTTCAGAAACTACTTGTTTGTTTAGAATTTCCTGTTTCACCATCGGAGCGGTTCCAATCTCAACTGGCGCCATCATACAATATTTTGTTAAAAGCTGCTTGAAGTACCCAGAGTTTGGGTATTATGTTCAATACTCTACAGTTTAATGTTGATCACTATGTGCGTCTGGGCTCGCACTCCGACTTCTTCGCACAGCCCACCTGCACGTAGTTCCGCTCACAGATGTTGTTGATGTGCACCGATATGGACGCGTCGGTTCCGATTCCGTTCTTTTCCATGAGTGATATGAGCTCCGATTCGCTCAGGTAGCCCGGGGGCGACGTCTTCCCCTGGTGCAGCTCCACCTCCTTTACGGGCAGCACCTCGCCTTCTCGAAGTGGCGGCAAATCCTCACCCTCAACTTTCTGCAGAGGGAGCGAAAAAAGAGACACGTCGGCATCTACAACTTGCCCGAAACGGTGTTTTGAGAACACAGCCTCCACAAGTAAAAAATCGTACAAACTACGCGGTTTTGAACCGCTTTAAAATGGTGTAAAACCGTGCTAAAAAGTGTAAAAATCTTGTACACTGGCAAATAGTTACTACACGGTTTGATCCCATTTTTATACGACAAGCACACAATACATACACGATTTAACACGGTTTAACACAATTTCCAATAATTTACGAGATAAATGATTACCAAGACCGTGTATTTTCGCCGGTTTTCTACTAGTGTCTCTGCAGCGCAGCCGCCTCCGTGCAGACGCGGGTAACAACACCCCTGTGGCCACGCTCGCTGCATTTGACGCAGCAAAGTCCTTGAATCCAATTCGGCTGTGACGGGCCCAGAACGCAACCACGGCGATCCGCGCACTGCCATCCATCCCACCCATGGCATGCTCGCCACGAAATCAGGCCTGACAGTCCGCCCGCGCACGGCGGCCATCCTAATTTGGTCACAATTCAGGGCCGCTGCTTGTGGCACGCCATTGCAGAAACCTTGCAGAATTGTCAGATTACCTGCTGCTTAGACTGCAGCACTAATATGACAACCGTGAGTGCAACGACTATGCACCATGCATGTAAACTGGCCACCAGGAGCGCGAATAGGAATGCTTCCCAACATTACGGCCAGCTTCATGCGAATGCAAACCAGAGATCCGTTTTTTCCGGTGCCCGCAGTCGTCGTTTGACTGACCACAGACGCGGATTACAAACTCCCCACCTTCCAAGGCATAACGGCTACATATCCGGGCTTGATCGTGCGCCGCCCCGAGGCGCTGAACGTCTCTCCCCCGCAGGTACCAGTGGCCTCGGTCTTCTTGAGGACGCAGTCCGGGCTGACGGAGGCCAGGAAGTGGCGCACGACGTAGTCGTACAGCCTCCAAGCGTCCCCGCCTCCCAGATCAGCCTCCGTGGCGGATCGCACAGGAGTGATGGGAGGGTGATCGCCGGCGTCCACGCCGCCCTGAATTGAGCAGAGTGCAGATGAGTTTTAGCTGTGGATCCGTATTCGAATTTACTAATACATACATTCGCTTAATGCTTCGAAGTAAGAGGCTTAAAAATAGGGATAGTTGGGGCTTAGTAATCGATTTTGTCAAGCATTCCTTGCAAATTCAACCACCGCAGATGGCGCTGCACCCAGGCCTTCCTGCCAGGGAATTCCAGCATGGACTTTCCCAGGTCGCGTGCTGCAAATTCCATCATCCACACACGCCTCACAATTAAGACGCTCCATGACAATTCATCCCCAAGAAAACAACGCTGACAACCTCTTCTGCTGCGCTGCGCCCGTCCACCATTGCGATCTGCTCCTGAGAGAAGCGCTTTTGACAGCCAATCCTTGCGAAAGACGTAAAGCTGAGAGCCTGGAAATGAGGATTTTTCACCCACCTTCGGCCTGCTGACGCCGGCCTCCAGCAGTCCTCGGGCGTACTGCCCCCATATGGGGTGGCCCCTCTGCGCCGCGATGGTGCCATTGATGTCGAACCCCGCGGAGTAGGCGCTGCTCTCCGTCCTCGGGTAGCTCATGTAGCCCTGGATGTAGAGCCGCTCCGCTATCTTGCCTCCGTTGGCGCAACAAACGGAACTCAGGCGTCGATGGCAAAAGCGTCATCCACTCAGATTTCTTCCAACGCAAAGATTAGTTCTCCTTCCAAAAGGAAAGACGTCATTTTCAAATAGCAGACTTTGAGATTTTGTTGAGTCTCTGCTGATGATTCAAAGGCGTAATAACGGCGGTTCCTTATAATCGTGTATTGGCATCACCAATATAAGCACTAAACGCGCCAAAAGATGGCAGCCAATGACAGCAGTAAGGGACCAAATCGTATGAATTTCCGAGCCCATGCTCTTCTTCTCCTTTCGGGTGGTGAGCCACGAAGCAAATGCTGAGCAACTGAAGAACGGCCCGCGCGCCAGCGAAATTCGTTCACCGTGGAGCGTGTGGCAATGGCATTTACTGACCGCCGTGAATCACCTGCATGGTGTGGTGCGGACCGATGTTGAGAGACGAGGACGCGATCTTCAGCATCTCCACAGTGTTGAGGCCGCAGGGTCTGTGGCTGCGGGATTCCTTCTCTATCACGGACGTGATCTTCAGACTCTTGCCATCTTGCACCTGCAGTGAATTATTGCCTTACTGCAGTATGTTCAATCCTTCCGCGTATTAATGCAGCGCTTGGCCTTTTCTTGAGGAGAAAACAATAAAATAAACATACTTCTTTCATCAAACTTTGCTGAGCAACGTAGAAAAGTAAAAATAACGCTATGAAAAGAAATGCGGAGCAAAAAGAGTAACGGTAAAATTGTTTGATGCGGAAGCGCTGAACATGCTATGTTACACACAGTGCATAACGGCACAGTACTCATGCCATGTGCCACTGGCGCCAATAGCAATATTGAACGCAGATGCTGAGAAAGCGTCATGGCAACGGGGGTTTGCAAGCACAATATAGCAGTCGCTAAAAACGCCTCCAAGAGCAATAAAAAGTAAGAAAGCCACATCATCAAGACTTGATGATGCAGCTTTCGTTCATTTTTAGGATATTCTGCAAGGACGCTGAGTGTCCTTGCAATGCAAGCCGTCGTGCAAATGCATCAAAATGCACAACACCATCGTCTGCAGGAAGCAACCGCTCCTTGAGCCCACCATTGCATGCGAGTTTGCCCAGCACATGGTTAGCAACATAATAGTGCAGAAGCACAGGCCCTGTGGGCAAAATTGGCCGATTTCTCTTGCCAGGTGGCTCACCGACTTCTGGAACATCGCTCCTACAGCCTGGTCGAACACCCTGCCTCTCTCCCAGTCGAATTGCACCTGCAGGCCGCTCTTCGCCACATGCACCCGGACAGTCCAAAACGGCTCGGGCTCAAAGGAAATGATCTTCTGGTGCCGCTCCACGCAGAAATTGAGCGTGGGCGTTTGGCAGGGGCCGTAGGATATGAGGGCTGAGTCCAGGTTGCCGTACTTGCCCTGGAAAAACCTGGTCTGGAACCTGGTGAAGGCGACGCCCACCTGATTCGGCATTGAGGCATTTGCCATTCAGAAATCAGACGGGGCAGGTGTTCCCACCTGAAGAACGCTTTGCACAAGCATATTGAACGAATGAAATCCTTACAGGCAACATGAAAAATCGACACACTGGTCATGTCACCTGTCTGTGCTGAAATCAGATGGTCAAAGCAGCGTCCCTCCGCCAGTGGTCTATGGCACCCTCACAATAATGTACTAGCAAAGCGTCGAGTTTGATGCATGGATGGGATGGCGAGATCCAAGAACACCAAGCCAGAGCAGGCTCCCTGCCGCAGCACTGGACAAACCTTCAAGTCCAGCTCCTGGCGAGCATCCACAGCGAGGGCCTCGTTCTCGTTGGGCTTTCCCAGGTTTCTCTGGCATTGACAACAAGACAAACCAGCATCACCTCTGGGCTCAGCAGCCTATTACTAGAAACCCATGAGCACTTCGTCATCACCCATCAACATCTGGTGGAGTGGTTTGCCAGATGCAGAAAGACCTGAAAATCTGTTGTTTGGTCCCTGTCCTGCGGCAGATGATGTTACTGCAACGGAGCCTTTTGTTTCTCCACACCTAAGGGTCTGGAAACAGCGAGTGAGCATTTCATGCTCGTGTGAGCAGCTGTTTACTAACATATCAACACAAACAGTCACAAATGTGCACACTGTCCAGAAGAATAACCCGGTCTCAAATGTTTGAAGACGAGCGCATATCTACCTCACCATTGCAGCCTTTATCTCTGATGCGCTAATTGATGAAAACTGTGCCCTGAAGACCTGCTGACCTGAGCGGCGTCTCATCCACTTGACGGTGTTGTCCATGACCTATATATCACAATGGATGGCTAACCATCAGCACTCTCATGCCTCTGCCCATTATATGGTCCAAGAGAACCAGTCCATTCTGCACCCAAACGCAATACTAAACAACTGAAGCCTAGCCAAGAGCGCTCACACAGCCAGCTTGAATGCACGGCATGTCCAATGACTTGAATTCACTGGAGCTGCCATGGTTTGCAGAGCATGACTGTAGTGCCTTCCAGATGGTCTATGGCGCTGGCCATAGTTCAGTAGTGCACACCTTTATTCAGCTGTCACACTTTCAGCACAAATTTCTAGTGGGCATGCAACTGGGTACCAAGAAGAAATGAACTGCCGTTCCACAGCTGCCAATAATCGCTTTGAATGCGCATGTCCAGTGCATTGTTGCATTTTGGCAGGCACAAGCATTTGAGTTCATGAAGATTCAGGGTAGCCATGGCCAACACCTCAAAGCAGATGTTCTCTCCTTCCCTGTCGCAGTCCAGCCACAGGACAAGGTAGTCACAGTCTTTTGCCTCATTCTGCAGGTGCTTGCAAACATGTGCCTGACGTCAACGTGCAAAATACGGCATCAGTTGGTCCTGGTACCTGAAGCTATGCAACACAGCCAAGACTATGCAGAACAGTACCTGCATACTGTCGAGTTCTTTTGATAGTTGACCTACACGATGAGGATGGCACTGACATCCATGCGCCACGACTGCGAGTGCTCAGGAAGGACCGACAGGCACACTTCCACACTCGTCCAGCTCTTCGCCATCCGCTGCATTCAAATGATATTTGCAGCATGTGAAATGGCTGCACAATCACCTTTGAGAATGGGGTGCCTTCCGTATGACATGCGTGGTGTGACAATCAATAGCAACCACATCAGCCACTGCTGTTGCCAGAGTTTGCTGCAAATCCACACCTTCGGGTTGGCTTCCGTTTTTATTGTCGGCGCGCTGAAG
This sequence comes from Ostreobium quekettii, assembly GCA_905146915.1. NCBI lineage: Eukaryota > Viridiplantae > Chlorophyta > Ulvophyceae > Bryopsidales > Ostreobiaceae > Ostreobium > Ostreobium quekettii. The sequence goes on from CAJHUC010000133.1 coordinate 24,695, forward strand.
AGTGTCGCTGGGTCTGTTGTGTCCCAATTCTGAAACCGGGGTGGAAAATCAATGGACAAGACATGGCCGATGACAGATGTCATCTTGAATTGGGCAGGTGCGCCAAGGAAGGTACCCGCAAACTCATGGACCTCCAGGTTGCGCCGGTGGGAATGAGTCTGCGGTAGCACACGTGCAGGCAGCCAATCAACCCTTCAAATTGCCCCGCATTCTTCCAATCTGCGAGTCAGCATTGCCGAACAGGAGCGACGGGGCAACTATCCAATCCATCAGCGCTGCTGAGCTTTGGAGTTTGATCGCTTTCGTATTTTGGACAAGGTGCAAGTGCATTTCCGCACGCCATCGTCCTGCCGGCGCAAGGGATGTGTTCTGTGACCTCTCCACAAAACGAGTCAACGGATGTACGCAGCACGGCGCTTTGCACTGCAGTCTTACGTGCAATGCCCTTTTCGACACCAGAAATTGCCCCCGAGACGTCATCGGACGCTGAACTGCAACGGTCCTGCTCTTCGGGCGCCGAACGCACCTTGCCATCCGACAGAATCTGGGATATGGACTGCGCCAGGCTGGGCTTTTCAGCCACCATCAACACCCTCGGCGTCCCCACCATCCCCCCGCCTGGCGCACGCGAACCGACGCGCCCGTCTCAGATCGCCACTTCCGACTGTTGGGTGCTGCTACCCTTGCCTCTCGTCGTCCGGGGCAGGCGGTGCGAAATCGCCATCATTTTGCGCCTTGCACGCGACAGTGCAGGCTTTGTGTGCTTGGGGACCCATAGGGTTCGCCGGTGATTCCATTGAATTTAGCACAGTGTAGTAGAGCAGCGCTGAGCAGCATTTTCTAACAAGAGGCCGTTCCCGATAGTCAGACATTAGACCGGCATCGAGACCGGTACAAAGTCCAGCACCTAAACAGCAAAATATCTAAAAAATCTGAACCTCAAACAACAACGCTAACCCTAAAAACGTAAGAAAAGAAACATACCTAGAATAGCAAGCAGAATACCTAGAAACCTAAACAATATTGAAAAGAAATTGATCAGCGTGAAGTGGGGAAGGTACAAAGCTGCCACCCAATGCACTCTGCGGCGGCGCGGGGTTCGGTGGCCCAACGCCACACGCCCCGAAGGTTTGTTGCGGCGCACTCACTGGCGTGTTCTGCCCCTGGCATCTCCAAATCGCGGAACTGCGCTCCGCATTCTCTTGATTTGAGCGCCATCGTCGGCCGCCAAAGCGAATCGCGGGGCCACGATGGTGTTGCAGGATTTGCTTGTTGAAACGGCCTGACGTGCGTTCTAATCGTTAGCGGTCCTCCGCCCGGGGGTGTCGGGCCAGCCGGGATCGAGGTCGTTCGAGTGTCCGGCGCCGGGCCCCTTGCGCGCCCCAACAGCCAATGCACCTGTCGCTGGCGCCAGTCCGCACAGTTAGCTGCGCGCTTCCAATTCCGGGTGTGACAGATTTGGAGCTACCCGAGCCAGGCACCTATGGGGCCACGCGGGCCACAGCCGCAGCTCTGAAGTAATCCAGGTTTCACGGACATAGCCATGGACAAGTAGATGGCCATCTGATTTTGGGCTGGGGCTGTACATTATGTTACGCTGAGGTTGCTGCTGCAGGCCGCTGCGATCGAGGGCCCAAAAGTTTCTTTGCTGTTAAGATTCTTGTAGTGGAGCCATCAGAGGGGTATGATGACATTGGCCTTTTCCTTCTTTCCCCAAATGAGCATCTGTTGATGATTATCCGTCCAGTGTCTGATCCCATCTCGGCCTTGTATTTTGCCTGCTGATGGCCCCAGAGTGATTGACCGCCAGCCTCGCCGAAAGTGTGTGTGTGTTTGTGTTTGTGTGTGTGACTGCTGCTGATAGTTGCAGTGTCCAATTGGTAGGAAAGATGTGGCCAGCCCATGGTGATGTTGACTACTGTGTACTGATCTCTGATGAGACACAGAAAAACGACTTCTTCATCTTCTGAGTGGTGCTGGCTACTGCTTGTCTAACAGTTTTCCACAATCCAATGAATAGAGCGCTGGAGCAGAGAGCGTGGGTGGCTGCCTGTGGTGGCCAGAGTTGAGCTCAATTTCTTGGCCGCCCCCTGCCTGAGCTTTTGGTTTTGATCTCTTGGATACTTTGTCTTGTTTTATCCTGCACAGGGCAAACCCTGGCCCTCATGCCTAGCGTGCAACGACGAGCATACCGCTCATACCATGCATTTCTTGATCACCTTGTGCTCATTATGCTCCACTCAAACAGCTGCTCTTTGTCAGAATGTGGCCCAGATCCTTGTGGTGTGTTCGGATTTCTTCGGATGCCAACTACATGGACAAAGACATTCGGGATATGTTGGTTGCCCCTGGAAGCCTTTGCCTCTGCTAATGTGACGAACAGGCCATTCCTGGCCCACGGCTGGCCCTTTGGAGATTCTAAAATACTTGTTCCATGTCGGAAAAGAAACCGGAGTGAAGTATCAAAATTCATTTTGGAATGGCAAAATTATTGCAGGTACAATATGTTCATTCACCTCCATTCATTTTTGTTGTCAATTCACCCCCATTCATTTTATCCAATCCCAGTACAGATTACTGGCAGGCGGGAGTTTTTTGGACACATTTGTCAGCATGGCTGACATGTTGGGAAGTTGTTGGCATTTTCCATTCATGAAAGTGGTCTAAGCTTGCTGGAATGCAACAAAAGAACCGCAACGCTCTTGGCAAGCCAGTTCGACTCAGGACCCATCACTGGCAAATACTGCTGGTTTCTTGCTCTATGCCAGTTGTGGGTGGCACACACTGTGTTTTTGACGTGGGTGGGATCTCAGGGCTTCCCGGGATTACTCCATTGCCTTCATTCACAGGATGGCGGAGCACAGGGTCTCACGGGTGGGCACAGCCTCAGGTGCACAAGTGGGGCACACAAACTTTTCAACGAAACAGTTTTATGGCAATGGTCCTTGATGCACCATGCACAGCATATCGTCAACTTGAAGTGCCCCTGGGCAAAATGACAAATACTACACCCAAACGAAAGAAACGGTGAACATTTTGAGGAACGATTTGAAACTATCTTGAGCAAGCGTGTTTCCCCTTTCTGGTGTGCGTGTCTGCCCAGGGGCGACCGCCAGACTGACGAATGTGAAGAAATGTCACAATCCCACTGTCTACCAACCCGCCTCGCGGCCCAAATTGTCAGCGCCATGAACATCGCGACGAAACGCAGCAGGCAAGTGCCGTAGTATATTCAAAATTTCTCAATCAAACAACATGACCATTACGCTTTCTCCGCAATTTTTTCAGTGCGTTATTTTTTTTATGTTGCTCTACAATAGTTTGATTGAAAAGGCGTTATTTTTTATGGCTTTCTCCGCAAAAAAGGCCAAGCGTTACGTAACCGTGCGGAAGGGTTGAAGAAACCACGGTGGGGCCAAGCACACGAGATTGCGGGGACGACCAGGTGGTCCGTTCTGTCCAACATTCGCCGTGCCAGAGAGCGCAACACCACCCCTGAAACCCACAGCCTTCCCGCACAACCGCAGTACTGGGCTAGTACTACCACCACCCAAGTACTGGGCCGCGCCCTGTCAAGGAGGAAGGAGGAACCCGCCTGCGCTGCACCACTGTGGCAGTCCACAGCGTCCAGCAAAGGAGAAGGCCGCGCCGGTGGGGGGCCCAGCGGCGAGCGTCGCGATGCAGTGGGTGGCCGACGCCGTGAGCTCGCTGTTCTCCAGCGGGGAGGCGCAGGCCGAGTGCCAGCGCGCGGAGAGGGAGGGCCTGCAGCGCGATGGCGTCCTGACCAAGGTGCTGGGCCCCTGGTTGCGTCCGCGCGCCGCTCGTGTCGCCCTCGTGCTTCGTGCGCTTTGTGCTCAGGTGATTTGCGCTGCAGGAGCAACTGAGGAAGTTTTTCGCGGCCGGGTACAAGATGTTCGACAGCGAAGGTGCGGCGAGACGCTTGCATGGGGCCTGGGGTGCGAAGGGGGGGGGGGAGGTGGGGGACTTGGAGCAGCAGTTAGCTGTGAGGAGTGACTGGCTCCCAGCCAGCTATCGGGACAGTAGGCCCGTGTTCTGTGTCCACGTTCGCAGTGCGCAACCTGCGTCTGCGGAAGTAGCGCCCCGCGGACACACGCTCCTGTTGTTGGCAGACGCTCGTGGGCGTTCTGAATCCGTCTGGCGCCCTTGAGCCCTTGATTTCCGAAAGGGAGAAAAGGGCTTACCCGGAGTGAGGCGTCCCCGTGTGTGCTGTGCAGATGTGAAGGCGAACCTCAAAGAGGCAGCCAGGAAGAGGCAGGTGGGAACCTGCGCGGGCACCGACCATCTGATGTCTTCATGCTTAGTTGGTTCAGGGCTGATTCAAGCGGCTGGGCCCGCAGCGCCTGGAAACCGAGCTTGCTTTACCAGTTTTTCAGTTCTTTAGTTTTGCTTTGCTGATTTTTGTCGAGAGCAAGGCCGGACTCGCTGTGAGCAACCATGCCCTGAGCCTAGCTTTACTGCTCTCCTTCCGTCTGGAGGGTGATGCGGGGCCATAAAGGAACAGCACGATAGCCAACGTCCATGAATTTACCATCAACCCCTATTGACATGCCAAACCCAGTTATGCCCACTTTATCTACTGCCCACTTTTCAACCAGGTGTTGCTTCCTTGCTCCACGCAGCACCATGCAGTATGATTCACCCAAGGAAAGGTCGCTGCCTGCTGAATTTGCTGCTTTCTTGGCACGCAGGATGTGGGTTTCGTGGTCACTGAGCTGCAGAAAGAGATATTTGACTCCCTGGGAATAGATGGCAAATACGGGATCTCTTTCCTAGGGAAAATAAGGGAGAAATATGGAGACGACGCTGATTTCATGAATGAGCTGATGACATTTGTAGACAGGTTGGTTTGGGGATGAGGGAGAGGAATGGGAGGCATGGGGTCTGAATGCGCAATGGACAGCACAAGCAGCACTCTCACCTCCAATGCCTGCCATGTAACCCCTGGCATCAATCCATACAGCAGTTGGCCATGCACCACAGCTGTTTGGCTGTTCATGCAGAAGGCCCTAGTACAGAAAGTGACCTGGTACAGATGTAACCGCTTGCTCAGGGTGCACTGTGTTTGAGCAACTTACCACTCAGGCTATTCAAGGAGCAAAAACTGTGGCCACTCCTCATGAACAACAACGTTTTGAGGTTTGTGTATTGTCGATACTGCTTTTGAATGCATCGGCACTAGCCTGCAGTAACAAACATTACTTGACACTGCAAGAGCACTCAAGAGCATTGATGTACAATTGGTCTTGCAGCAGCAATGGCCATTTTCCCACAAACAAACAGGGAAATACAAACACAGCTGCAGTGCAGATTCCTCTGGTCTTGGAGTATGTAGACAGGCGATTTTCAACATATAAGGCAGCAAAAAGAATGCTTGGTGTTTCCCATCTGCAGTTGGGGTTGAATTTGGCCTCTCTTGCATCAAGCACAGCTGGAAATGCTTCATCTGTGGCACTGCTCTTGTGAAAGACACTAGGGGACTTACTTAGATGAAGAGGATGGTATTGCAAAGACATGCTGGATTGTTCCTCTTTTCACCTCAAAAGCCAGTGGATGCTTCTGCGTTGTCATTAAATTTGAAGTCAGCCACTTAACATGGAAATGCCGTCTGCCCAGCAAAGGGCACAAGGTTGAGCATGGCTGTTGGTTTTCTTTTGGCCAGGACCAACTTGTGCTTGCTCTTTGACAGCTTGCTCTTGCGTTTTGTTCATCTGGTACCTGATGAAATCAGCTCATCATTTTTAGTACGAGACCAATATGGACAGGGTGTTACAATTCCCTGCCTTTTGGGGTAAAGACCACTGCCATTGTTACCCTTGTGTTGATCATCTACTTTGCATCAAAGTGTGGAGTCTCAACAGAGATTGAGGAAGTTGAGCGCTATTCATTTACCCTTGCTATCCTGCTACTCGCTAGGGAGGAGCTGGCTTTGGATGAAGCTGAGCTGCCCGATGACAAGCTCGCCAAGAAACTGGAGATGCGGCAGCTCGCCATGCAGCAGATGACGTCCATGAGGGAGCAGCTGCGCCACATGAGCCCTGAGGAACAGGTGCAGTTCATGCGGGGGCAGAGTGCGATGATAAAGGAAATGAATGTAAAGCACAAGGAGATGTTTGAAAAGGCGGAGGCCATGTCCCCAGAGGAGCGAAAGAAGTTCATTGAAGAGCAGATGGCCGTTGTGAAGAAAAGGTTTGGGGAATTCAAGGCTGGGGCGTCCATTCCACCATCGTGCTCTGGACATGGCCATCCATCAGCGCGGGTGGAGCCCTCTATGGGGTCTGCGATGAGCACTGAGGAGCAGATGAACTTTTTCCGGTCTTTGAGCAAAGCTAAGCAGTGAGCATGGTGATTTTCTAGTATTAGCTACACAGCAAGAAGGTACTAAAATGTCACTAGGAGGTAGCAGACTGTCCAGCCGCGTTTCTGGAGGACTAAGAAGCGACCTGGGCACTGAGTGTCTTCATGGTTGGTTAATTGGTTGGTTGGTTTGACATGTAGGGATAGAACAAGTAGGCCATTAGATGGCAGCGCTTCCACAGGCAATGTGTCTTGTGGGCAGCCAGGGTGTCTGTCGGCTGCTTCATGAAGTTGTTGCCTGGCAGCACAGTGCTGGCTGGGAAGCACGTGAGGTGGCTGGGAGCCTTGGACTGCTCATCCGCTTCTCCAGCCAATGCCCTTCAGAGTGCTTGTAGTTGCGGAGGTTTGGCAGAGGGCATGCCTCGGTTTGGGAAGTTGAATTTTGTTCAGGACATGAAACGACACCAATGGCCTCTGCGTTGGGGATGTGTTTGCTCACATGCCATGATACTGCGTTGTGTGATGGCGGTGCTGCATTGGTGTGGACTGGGGCTGGGGCAAGGTGTGAGGATGGTGTGTGGGGCAGAGGCTTGTCTGCTCTTCTCGTCAGTAACTCTGTACTTTCTTGACAGATTGTTGGCAGAGCTCCTTGTGCTTGTGCTACGAAATGCGGGGCATGGCTGTGCTGGACAGCAGACTGTGGGTCCCTTAGGCCGCTGCACAGAGGGCATGCGCTGGAACCTACACAGAGTGACGTCTGCACACAAACTCTCTAGAGATTTTCTTCAATTCTCTTCAGATCTGCATGCGAATGGGACAAACTCTCACTCTGAGCCACCTATAGGGCTCAACGTGAGTCAGCACTGACGATACACCCCCAGGCCGACGCCAGCCCTTGATTGGTCCTCGAAGGCAATTCTGTTGCAGTGGCATTCCATTTGCTGTGGCAGATCTGCAATCCTCTATGGTTATCTGAGGAGTAAAGCGAGCAGCCCACCACAGATTTCCATGCGCCGCTTTGTTGGAAGAGAACATTCTCTGTGGCACGTGATACAGATACAACTGGCCATCCAACTGCGCCACCATGCAGAGCACGGGTCGACAGCTGCAGCGGCTGCTGCCACTGCGTCTAAACTGCTGCGAGAACGATTCCCTGCTCGGCCTCATTCACACCTGCTCCACGACAGGGGCGCAGGGTGGGCAATACATTGCGCCCCAAGGAAGGGGGAAGGGGTGTTCAAACATTTCCTAGGGATGCAGGGGTAGATGAACAGATACCCCCCCCCCTGAGACTTACAGCCAGCTCTCCAGAGGTACCCAACAGGCGATCTCCCGAGAGCTGTCCACGGTACCTGTCATACACAAAAGATGGAATGCCCGGCGTCACTGCCACACTCCCACCCAGTGGACGTCTTGCGGACTCAAAGTCCGCCATCGAGGTCCAACACGAAGCCATGCCCCCGTGGCAAAAGAAATCCAAAACCGAAGCCAAAAAAAGCCGTGATTGGTTCGTGCGAGGACAAAGGTCGATCAAAGCGCCAAGGTCCAGCCCACATCGAGCATCTCTCCCCCGCGCACTTGTTGCGCCCATCCGCCTGCCCCGACTTCCCTTCCACGCCGCAGGCGCCGTCCACAAAGGCCGCTGGACGCGACGAGTCTAGCAGGTGCGGCCGGACGGCCACCCTCGGCGGCAAGGCAGCGCCGCTACGGTCGCGTCCTATCCCACCGGCAGGGTCTGCCCACTCAATGCGCAACCCTGGAGCCACTATCCGTCTGTTCAAATGCCTGTCCCAGGCTCTTGCGGAAGCCCCCCAACTCGCTTGCGGAGTGGCATCCTGTTCCTTTTATGCGTTTGGAACATCGTGCCGACGTATCAGGGACTGATTGCGCGAACGTTTGGGGTGGATGCGACGCCCTCCTCCCGCCAGGCACTCCGTTGCCATTCCGTGGGATTGTCGCGCATGTGTGACGCATTGGGTGGTCGAACGGCGGCGTGGACTCCGGGGAGCGCGATGCTAGGCTCTTGAAAAGCGCCGTCGGGATGGCGCTGACCCTTCCCGTGGAAATCGGGGAAGGGAGAGGTGCCGTCCTGTTCCAGTCCCGCCACTGTCGGCGCCCCTGGCCAGCTTCCGCCCGCTGCCGATGGCAGATTGCCAGATCCCGTCTGGGCCACGCCGAGCCTCGGGATGCCCCCGCGGCCATCGACCTGCATTTCCGTCCGTGCGTTTTCCGAGCCTTGGGCGTCGATTCCGTTTGCGTCCACGAGGGGCGAACGCGATGCGAAATTTGGTCTCCTGATTGCCGGAGCGCCCGTTCGCATTCACTTCGAGACGGCCATGCTTACCGCCTTGCTGTGCCCCAGGGGCGCGGTAGGGGCGGGCGCTGTCGGCATGCCCCACCGGGCGTTGGCGGCCCTTGGCCGGGCCCTGGACCCCCAACTGGGCGCGGCGCACCTCTGCCCGGCGGACAGGGACGCCATCGCCGCGCCGCCCTGCTGCCACGACTGCCGATACTCCGTGAGAGCGCACAAGGTGGTCACGTCGCCCGCGCCCCCTTGATGACAACGACGCGAGCGTGACGCTCTATGAAAACAGTGTCCGTGGACACCGGGAGCCTCCAGCCCGTTGATGTCCGCCAGATTGCCAATCCCTCTATCGCGACGGCCGTTTCCTTGGCGCCCATATTCACCGCGCGTTGCCGTAGAGGCCTGGCCCCTCGTCCACTCTCCTGTCCAAAATACATTTTGCAAATATACCTTGCCAACCTTGCAGTTCGTGCACACGAAATTGCTGTTCCATGCTTCGCCACCACGGCGCCAGTTCCGCCCATGTATCGCCTGAAACTTAACCCGCGACCCGGCCTGTGCGCAGGCGCTGAGGTCGCCCCCGCTCAGCCCGGCCTTCCCCGCCCTGCCCTCCCCCTCCCGCCCGGGATCCTCCTGCATTTGCCGGGGCCTCTTCGGCAGATCAAGCCTGCCCGTCCAGCGCGACCCCTTGGCCGAGGTCCTGGCCATCCGCGCGGACGTGGAGAGGCAGATCTCCGGCCTGCAGGCGGAGCTGCGGCCACTGATACGCAACCTGGAGGCCGAGGTAGCCAGCGCCGCCCTGGCCAACCTTGTGGACCAGAAGAACAAAATTGTGGACAAGTTCGAGGCCACAAAGGCCAGCTTGGTGGCCCTGGAGAGCGCCGTGGCCGGCGTGGGGCTCTCCGGGGGGCGCAGGGTGAACAGGGAGCTTAGGGCGGTGGACGCCACGCTGGGAGACCTCGTCAAGCGGGCGTCCAAAATCAGGGAGGACCTGGCGTCCCTGACGCTGAGGATTAGGAGTGAGCTCTCTCCCGAGGTGGCTGCCCTCCTGGAGGCCGCGCAGAAGCTAAGGAGCGACGCCCTGAATGGCCAGGGCGCCATCTCCGAGGCGTCAGATGGGAGGCAGGTGTTGGAGCTGTGCGCAGCGCTGGTGGAGAAGATCGAGAAGGGCGGCGATCCCGGCAGGGAGGTCAGCCACGCGGTGCAGTGCATCGAGGGCCTGTCCCCGTCTGAGCAGCCGGGGGCGGCGGAGCAGGTGGCGGGGCTGGACGCCCAGGCCACCAAAGTGGTGGAGGCCTATGCAGCCGCATTTGTGGGCGCTGCTGAGGCTGATGGGCGGTCAGTGGAGGAGGTTCTGAAGGGCCTCAAGGACAGCTTCCCTTGGACACCCAGTCGCAGGCTTGGTGTGCTGGGCGGTGGGGGCGGCAGAGGCGGTGGTGGCGGGGGCTACGGGGGGTACGGAGGCCCTGGGGATGGTTATGGCGATGGCGAGCGAGTTGGGGCGCTGTGGCCAGGATTGTTGGTCGCCATTGTGCTGTACATCGTGGCGCTGCCTGCCAGCCTGAGGGCACATGAGGCCATCATGAGCAACTACGAGATGTGGACCAGCAGGGGAGACAGACGGCTGCCCACTGACAGCTTCTTTGAGTATTTGATGCCTTTTGAAGAGTCCATCGTCTTTGACCCGGTGCCTTCCAGTGGCGAGGGGCAGGGTGGGAACGATCGCGCGAACGGGGGCTACAAGGTGTCTGGGGGCATGTTCGCCCTCTCTGTCCTCCTATCCAAGGCAGTTGCAGCCCGGTATTAGCGCAATGCATGGGGTATGCAGGAGCCAATGACAATATAGCAACAGTCCCCAGTATGCCTCCCCCTGCTTGGTCCCTGAGGTGCCACATGATTCTGTGTATTCGAATGGCTACTGGGGACTGATCAATGGGAGGCCACTACTTCTGGGGAAGTGTAGCTGGATATGGCTTATGGTTAAACGGAAGGCTGGTTCATGTTCAGCAATAGGTCGTGGGATAGTAAGGCCACTGAGCCCATGTGTCAGCACAAATTGACAGAAATGGGTTTGGGGCAGTCAGTGTATCGGTACACATTGATCAAATGCACAGAAGAAAGCACAAGGGCCCCAGAATGGCAACTGATGTCGACTATAAATGCAAAGGAGCATAGCGAGGGGACGGGCTTGTGAGGAGCCGTAGTTGCGACTGGATGGGTGGGTTGCGGGTTGTGTAGTGAGCGTCTTTGCATTGCCATTGTTTCTTTCCAATTGCCTCTGCATAATGTGGACAATGTGCTTGTCGTTGCTGGAACTGTTGGGGACCCATGAATGTCTTCCCTTGAACATCAAAACGTGAATCGGAAGTGTGTTGTGAGCGTCAGTCGCAATTCTTTTGGCGTGGACAAGCTGCGCAACTTGGGAGTATGCCCTGGATGTATTATCTTGCTATGCTACTGGGATCCTGTGCAGGCCTGGCGCTTTGGCATCGGGCACAAAGCAGGGTACGTTGAGCTCGACAAAAGTCCACCTGCGTTTTCGAACAATATATGCAGGACATTAAAGTGTTAGATGTACACACACTTGTCACCGCCTACAAGATGCAAGGGCAGCGCTTTGTCTTGTCGAACAAATCTACTGTTCTCTAAGGGAGACCTGAATGTCGTTTTGTATTTCAGATAGCACAGATGCACTGTTGACTGAAAACGAGAACAATGTCACACAGGGGCACAACCCTCCAGAGCACGAGACAATGAAATTCTGTTGCATTGTTAGCATTGGTTCGCACTGAGGCTGAGAAGATGTATGCTCAGCTCTTTCGGCAAGACAGTAAAAGGTTTACCTGCTGCGAGGGACATGCCCTCAGCTTTATCGACGCCCAAAGGTTCGCTGTTGGCTGTGTACTTCCGAAGTACTCAGTGCTTGGGGGGGAATTTTCAGTACGAGTCCTTGGCCTCCGCCAGCGGGCCTTGGCCCCCGCTGGACAGCGTGCTGCATGAATTTGTGTTCCTTGTCGGAGACTCCCTTCATCTCCTGGGAATTGCCGCTTGGTTCCACGACGACCGCCACCACGAGCCGCGACTCGCCATGTCAAAATCCATAGCCATGTGGATCACGAGCGCATGGAACACCACAGAAGGTTGCGCCCTTCAGGCCCACCCCATCAGCGAAGGGCTCCATCGATCAATCCTCAGAAAACCGTTCCCTCAATCTTCATCCGCCGCCTGTCTACTTTACCTCGCCCCGATTTCCTGGCCCCGGCGCCCGCACCCGTCGGCCATCGGCCACGTACGGCAACGCCCGCAGGCGAGAAAGGGCTCTCTGGGTTTCCCTCTTTAATAAAGTCCCGGCCACGGAGCGAGCCCGGTGTTCCGACAGGCCAGGCTCCACGCCCCTCCACCCCTCTCCGGCCCCCCTCCGGACCCCGCACCCCCGGCGCTCGCCCTCAAGCCGCGATATCCCGCCGCCGGGCCTCGGCGGTCGCAGCGATCGGCCTCGATGGGCGATCCTCAGGTGAAGGAGCTGGAGAAGCGCGTGGCGGAGCTGATCGCCGAGCGGGACGAGCTCTATCGCGACATCGAGACGCTGTGCATGCAGAGCGACGATTCCTTCTGGTCGGGATCCGCCGTGCTGTCGGCGCGCATCGGCAACGCGGAGCGCGCGCTGAGCGCCATGGCCGCCGAGAACGACCGGCTCACCGCGCAGCGGGACTCCCTGAGGGAGGACCTGGCCCAGTTCCGGAGTGCCAAGCGCGACTCGGACAAGATCTCCAAGGACGAGATGGAGAAGAACCGGGTGCTGGACAGGGAACTGATGTTCTACAAGAAGCAGTGCGAGCGGGCCCTTGAGGACAGGAACCTGTTTTCGTACGAGGTGGAGGAGCTGAAGCGGGCGAATTTGGAGCTGGAGCGGGGGTTGGCCGAGGCGAGGGGGCTGGCGGAGACCGAGGCCGCTCAGCGCGCGGACGTGGCGGGCAGGCTGGCCGCCGCGGAGGGCCGCGTGGCGACCCTGGAGGAGCGGCTGGTCGAGGTGGTGCGCATCCCGGAGCTGGAGGCCCAGCTGGAGGCGTCGCGCAGGGACGGCCAGCGGCAGGCGGAGGCGATCAGCGCCATGGAGGTATCGCCGGGGCCGACGGGGGGCATTGAATTGGATTGGACTGGATGGAATGCGTTAGTGCTGCGCTTCGGCGGCGGCATTGTGTTGGGGAGGGGGGTCACACGGTTTGCCGCGGGTGCATGGGGGCGCAGGGTGTGGGGTGTTGGGCGGGCCCGCCGTTTTTTTGGCTTTGCATCGATTTCCGGAAGTGTGACGGGGTCCCTGGGGGACGCAGGCAGAGCTGGGAGCGGCCCGAAGGGACCTGGATGCGGCCAGGGAGGATGCGGAGGCGGTGCGCGAGGACCGCGAGGCGCTGGCACGGGAGCTGGAGGCCAGCAGGGAGGAGGCCAAGGCGGCGCTCGGCGCGCAGGCGGCCAAGGCCGCGGACATGGAGGTAACTGTGGCGTAACGGCGTGTGTCGCCGGCAGCGGATACCGTGCCGTGTGCGAGCCGCGTGGCTGCCTGGAGGGTGTGGCCTCCCTCGGAGCGCTGTGCTGCAGCGGTGGCCCCCGTCGAACGTGATCATGGCTGTCTGAACAGCGTATATCAAGGCGAACGCCAGGATTTGATCGGCGGCTGCAGCATCTGAATCCGTTATTGAGTTGGCACCTGTCCTGCTGTGACTTTGAGGCTCAGGGCCACTCTGAGGTCACAAGACTGCAGCCCGGTAATCAGCTACTTGACAAAGTGCAGTTCACAAACCCGCAACTTGGTTGAGCCCAACTATGTGAAGGTTGCCTACCCGGTTAACTAGTCACTGAACACTACAACATGCCAGAAATTACCTGAACAGACAGCTGAGCCTTTGCTTTCCATATTTATTCCAACTTCACACACAGCACCGATGGTTGGTTGACACCTTTCCTTTTTTTCCTTACCTGTGCCGTGATTCTCGTATCGCATTGTCAACACGCTACATCCTCCAAGTGGTGACCTGAAGTCCATTTGCACTTTGCTTGGGATGTGACTGTGCACCTTGGAGCTGCTCCTCTCTATCCAGTGGTCGCTGAGCCCGATTTGGGAGCCTTGCTAGGGCACAGGACTAAGCACTTGTGGACGTGGCCTGAGCTCTTTGTTGCCTAGCAGGTGCAGGGCAAATGCTTTGGCAGGCTTTTGCAAATAGTATCTAGCACGTTTCGAGCTCGGTTTTTGTCTCACAATCTTTGCTCACTTTCCTGCTCTTCAGAGACAAATTGAGAGTCTGACGACCCAGCTGGAGAGCGTCAGCACCGAGCTGCAGGAGGCAGACTCTGCAGTGGCAGCAGCGCAGGCCCAGGTGGAGCTCATCAACGGCGAACGCGAGCAAGAGGTTTGCCACCTGCGGGAGGAGTACAGCTCCACTATCCAGGACCTAGAGGGCCGCATCAGCACGACAGAGAGCCTGCTCAACAGACAGGCTGAAGAGCTGCAGGACGTGACACAGGCCAAGGTGGATGCACTCGTGAGGCTGTCTGAATGGCAGGTAGGTTGTCGTTGCTGATAGTTAGATCATGTGGAGCAGAGCACAGCAGAGCTCCATGTGTCTGTTGCATACGGGTAAAGTTGCAGATGGAAACAATCAACACATCCAAGTTCCTTTCTTCGCATTGGTTCCTGCGCAAGCAGCCTTCAAATAGACATGTGCAGAGCCTTGAGCCATGTCCCCCCAACAACATCTGCAAGAGAATAAAAGGACAAATCATGGCAAGTGGTTGACTCATTGTCGCAGTGGCCTGAAACCTTCCAAATCCAATTCTGTGTTCCATGCACAACCCTTCAAACTGTGCTACATATTGGGACCACCATCTTTGACTACAATCTGTGACAAAGATCACCAAAGCATTGCAGAACATCTACACGTCCATGGTCGGCATTGTCATGGTGGATGTGTGGGTGGACATCGCAGCAGCTGACACTGTTGCTGGTCTCACTCAACTAATGAGGGGTTGATTGTTATGCCAAGTGAACCACACCAGCTGGGTGTGAATTGTTGCTTTAGTATCAACGTCTACGTGGTAATGTGGCAATGGTTCCACCCAAGCAGGTTGGTTCGTGAACTGTGCCAGAGAGTCTGGGATTTCGCAGGATGTGTTGTGGAGGTCGCATTGAGAGTCAGATAAATTTAGACCCCTTGAGTGGTTGTTCACAACGTGGTGAAGTCTAGGCTAATGTGCAAAAGAATATGCACGGATGCACTAAATGCATAGTCAAGGCTTGTTGCAGGATCGTGTTCTTATTCCAAAGTTTGGCACAGTGTGCAGGAGGTGACATTATTGTGCAGCATGTCGCCTTTGCTGGTGCATTGATGAGTCAGGAACAGGCTAGAAAACGTGGCTGTTGTGTTGCCTTGCACTAGTGGAGAGAATGTCATCAGCTCAGCCCAGCACACCCACTGAAACGCAGATAACATATGTGGCACACTTCTGCAGCTCTTGAAGTGGACCTTTGGATCCCGGGTTGATGTTTGAGTGCTACGGGCTTTGTCCAGGCGAAGGCGACCCATAATGAACATCGCCTGGGCGAGCTGGAGTCCAGACTAGCCACCGTGGACATCAGGGACCCTGACACAAAGGGGGTTACACCATCCACAAAGAAGGCTGCTGGTGGGCAGGAGGACACAGGGCCCAAGTCATGGTTCAACTGGCAGCAGGGCAAACAGGCAGCAGGAGCAAACATGCCCAGGAACGTTGAGACTCATGTGTGAATAATCATAGGGGGTCCTGAATTTTGGGAGTGTGTGGCATAATGCAAGGTGCAGCATGGATGGCGGGATGGCCATTGTGGCTTCCGACCAATGCAGGTGGTGGCAGCTTGCCTGGGATTTGAAAGTAGGGTCGGCTGGGGCTGAGGTGCCTCCCTTGACCCGTGCACACTGATTTGCCCCAATCCTCTCCCATTCTTGCCACTGTTAGTGGCACATCAACTGCTGGTGCAGACATTCTTGGGCACAGGGCAACTGATCTGAAGACCCATTTTGTTCCCAGTGGGGTATCCAGGTCTTTTGCAAATGACAATCTCTTGGTAGTCTTTGATGCAGGGCGGTGGGGCGAGCAGAGCTAGTGATTGCCAGGGAGTGTGGGCTAGAGGGCTTTGGTATTCCAACAGCCTTGTTGTGACAGGGGATCACCTTTGCTGCAGCCCCCGGGGCTTGCAAGCTGACATTTTTTGGTGCTCAGTGCTGGTGGGCACTGGGATGCACCCACCCTGCATAAGCTGCTGCCGCTCATACGTGGAATGCGGCTTTGTGGGGACTTTTGCACTGCAATTTGTTGGTGTTGTGTAGTGTATTGTGCTGTGTTGGCAATTGGCTTGGTGCCGCACAAAGTTGACAGACATCTCACCTGAGTCGAGGACTGCACAAGTGTGTGACAGCAGCCAGCCAGCTTGTTCAACCAGCTCGCCTTCCTGAGCAGGCGTGCGCAAACCTCTCACACGTTGATCCCTGAGATGGGGCTTTGTAAGTAGAGAACAGCAGATCTGCTGTTCTCTACAGAAACGGCAGATCATGGGCAGGGGATTTGTGGCACGCTGCCTTGCTGATTCCTCCTCTGTGCTGTTTGCTTCCCAAAGATTTGGCCATGCACAGTTGTTACGGCTCAATTGGACTGCGCTGACAGAACTGGATGGACTGGGACATACAAACTAGGATGGCGGAACATGTTTCCACGTGGACAGGCTGTGTACTATTTGATGACCTGGCCAGCCGCCCTCCATGCGCTGACATCTGCGCTTCACGCCCTCTATAGTTCAGTTTTGAAGATTCTTCATCTGTCGCACGTTCTGGAATTGAATTGCTTTCTTTGTGGCATGCGTGGTTGTTGGTGTTCATAGTGGGCGCACGGCTTCCTGCCAAAGCCCTCGTTCTCTATCCGCTGGCAAGGCAAAATGGGAAGCGAGATTCCAGCATCTGGGCCGCACACCCCCATCGCACCCCAGCCATCACCTTACTGCACAGAACGAAGAGGGATGTTGCGTGTCATTTTAGAGTCACGGGTTACGATTGATGACCTTTACACGGATCCAAGGCGTGCACCACGTCGCAAACGCCTTCAAATCTTTGGCCCTTTGGCCCTGTGCTCGAAATCGTGCATTGGTGCGCCTGGAGGCTAAACCCCACGGGCAGCGATTCGTGACTCCGATGGCACCCGCCGGGCCAGCTGCGACCATGGCCATGGGTGCCCAAGCGCAGAAGTGCGGAATTGCGGAGGGAGGCACCAGCGCCCCCTCCCACGATTTAGCCGTTGTCGCAGCAGGGGCTACCCGGGGGGGGGCGGGGGGGGGCTTTTCCCCTAGCTTGGGGCGAGCGGGGCTGGCCTGGCATAGCCCCGACCCGGTCTGGGGCCTTGTTCCGGAGAAACACCACAGTAACTATGCCCTCACCCCTGGGCAATTCCCTCAACATCTATTTGATTAGCTGTCCTTCGGAGACGTCGCTCGGTCGTCATGGAATCTTCTTTTCTGATGACGTGGTCGTCAAATTACCGTTTCAGGCCTTCATGCTGACGTGGGCAGGCAACGGTATAAGTGCTGGTTACGGAGTCCGCGGAGTAGGCTAGTTTACGGGAGGCCCGAAGGCAGGCGGGAGAATAATTGATGGGGTTTCCAGGCCCCTGCTGGCAGGGGCGACGGGACGTCCAGGGACACATTCAACTTGCATACACATGCCGCTCTGGGGGCGCGCGCGCTCCCCATGGATGCTGGCTGCGCCGTGGGGCAGTTTGAGGACGGTGCACGCCCGCCAGCGCCACTTCGTTTTCGCCCTCCCTCCCACTCCTAGGGATTTCATCTGGATGGGGATTGGATCGTTGGGAGTACGCTTCATCACTGTGTGACAGGGACCGGACAGGCATACACTCCCTTAATGAATGAGATAGTTCTTGAACGTCCGCTTGTACTGGTCGTAATGTACTATTATCACGTGAGTGAATGTGTCCGGGCGGGAAGCCGTAGTTATGGTACAGCCCTGCGATCTTCCCGCCCAATGGCAGGCTGAACATGTAATTACAATTACATATTCAGAACGTCACAATCGTGACAAAATGTCCACCTGATCCAATTCCAAAACAAACACCAATTCGTCACCATCCCACAGAAACACGTATTTGTCCATGTATCCAAACTCGGGTACTTCACCCGCAATCCAAAGAGTGCCTTTTCCGGTCCCAAATGTTCATCTCGAGCGAAGTCCCAACGATATCAAAAAACAACCCAAACAACCAAGGAGAGGGCGGGCGGGGAGAAAACAAAGTGCAGCCTGATGGCGCGTCGCCTCCTAAGGCCTCGGCGCCGCCGGTAACAGGCCCGATCAAGCCAAAACCGGCCCCAAGGACCGTGGCCGCTCTTGGGGCCCCAGAACCAGACTGTTCCCGCCCAAACTGGGCGCCCCGCTGACAGGACACAGTCGAGGCAGCAATTTTTTCGCCCGCCCATCTTCGGGCCTCCCGTAAACTAGCTTACTAAACGTAACCACCCCTTATGGTACAGCCCTGCGATCTTCCCGCCCAATGGCAGGCTGAACATGTAATTACAATTACATATTCAGAACGTCACAATCGTGAACAAATGTCCACCTGATCCAATTCCAAAACAAACACCAATTCGTCACCATCCCACAGAAACACGTATTTGTCCATGTATCCAAACTCGGGTATTTCACCCGCAATCCAAAGAGTGCCCACCTCCAAGCAATACGGCCCGTGCGCCAAGCGCCCAAAGCACAGGGCTGGAAAATACAGGGGGAACGAAAGAGAACCCCCATCAAGGCGACGGGACAGGAGGAGGAGACGGCGCGGAGAATATGTCACGAATCTCGTCGGGAATGGAGTCAGCCGCGACAAGCATTCAGCCAAAAAGACGGTAGTCATACTCCGTAGGCCGCCGTTGCAAATCCACGTACTTCCATAAAGCCGCGGCCCCCGGGGCCCACCACCCCCAATTACGGACCTGGGCCTCAGGCACCAGGACGGCAAACGCGGAGGACGCCCCCGTACGCCGCACGCAGTGGTGGCGGTAGTCTTGCCCCGCCGAAGTGAGGTGCCGGGCGGCCTCGAGGAACCAGGCCTGGACGGCACGGGCGGAAGGGGGGTGGGCATCGGAGGGAAGGCCGTAGAAGAACTCGATGTGGCCGCGGCGGCCCGGAAGGTGCTGGGCCCGGCAAGCATCGCGCAGGCGAATCCAATGACGGACGACCCGCGCCAGGTCGGGGAAGCCGCGGTAGTCGAAGGCCCAAATGCGCCAGAGGAGGGCCCTGGTGGACTTGGACTTGTGGCGCCGCTCACGAAAGCAGAGATGCGTGGGGCAGGAAGCGGTAGAGTCGCCCGCGGGGTTGCCGAGCCAGAGGTCATCCAGGAGAATATGGAATCCGGAGTCCACCCGCGAAAAGAAAACGGTGTCTAGGATGAGGGACACAAAAGGCCGAACCCGATAAGGATTGGGCTCGGCCAGCGCCATGGTAGCCAACCGGAAGAGGTCCTCCGCCGGAAAAGCGTGCACGGAGTCGCGGTAGGCGGCCGGAGGGGCGTTGACGCGCCAGGCCCGCAAGAGGCGGGTAGTAATGGCGTCATGGGCGGAGCCCCCCGCCAGGCCCGCCCACGCACTGACCGTAGAGATGGCGGAGAGGTAGCCCCCGGCCGAGTCCACGGATACCCGGCCCTCGGCCTTTAAAAAGAGCACGAAGGCGTAGAGCATCTCGGGCGAGGTCGGGAGGGCCCGCCAGCCGCGGGCGGTGCACATGCGGGCGAATTTTTGGAACTTTCGCCAAATAGCCTCGCGGCCCGACGGGGCGTTGGCCTCCACCAGCGACTGCATGACGGCCAGCCGCTCCTCGAGGCGGAGCCGCGGAAGCTCCAGCGAGAAGTTGGTAATGGAAAATAGGCCGCGCAGAATGGAGGCCGTTAAGTCCGAGCATGGCGGCAAGGGGAGGGGGAGGCCCGGCGGGGAGAACTGCGGCGATCGATTCGAACCGCCAGGACCCGCCACCTCGGGGGGCCCAAGGAGGTGCCCGTCCGCCCCGCCGTGAAGAGATCGGGGGTCACCGGGAGCTCCCAAGTCGCGTCG